>NW_020717395.1:12528-28737 GCF_900518725.1 Notechis scutatus | reverse complement strand
CCCCCCGTTACTCATGACAGCCAGAAAGAAGCAAAGCAAAGGAAGAAGATCTTGAAGGCTGACACCTGCTTAGATCTAGCCAGGGATGGGATTCAAATATCCCAGCAAACTTCCAAAGGCAATTTCTGTTCCATGGGTTGAGTGTTCTCACTGTTGGGAAATTTCTCCTTATTTCCAGGTTGAAATCTCTCCTTATTCAGTTCCCATCCATTGTTCCTTGTCTGGCCTTCGGGTGCCTTGGAAAATAGCTTCACTCTCTGTGGCAGCCCGTCAAATATTGGAAGATGCTCTCCTGTCTCCCCTGGTCCTTCTCTTCCCTAGACTAGCCAGGCCCAGTTCCTGCAACCGTTCTTCATATGTTTTAGTCTCCAGTCCCCTAATCATCCTGGTTGCTCTTCTCTGCACTTTTTCTAGAGTCTCAACATCTCTTTAATAATGTGGTGACCAAAACTGGATGCAGTACTCTAGGTGTGGCCTTACTAAGGCTTTACAGAGTGGTATTAGTACCTCACTTGATCTCGATTGTATCCCTCTGTTAATGCAACTTAGGATTGCGTTGGCTTTTTTGGCTGCTGCTGCACACTGTTGGCTCACATTTAGCTGGTTGTCCACTAAGACTCCAAAATCCCTCTCCCAGTTCCTGCTATTGAGCCTGGTTGCACCCAGTCTATACGTGTACTTTTGGTTTTTCTTGCTTAAGTATAGGACTTTACTCTTCTCTACATTGTATTTCATTTGGTTAAATATGGCCCAGTGTTCTAGTCTGTCAAGATCCATCTGAATCTTGAGCCTATCTTTCGTTTCCTCTTTTAAACCCAACCCTGAAACGGAGCTGCCTCTTGGCACTATGGGGCTGACCACGATGCCCAAACCCAGGGATGTGCCAACCGGAGGCGCTAAGCAAACCGAAGAGCGATCCGTAGCCCCTCCAAAATTCTTTGCCAAAGGAAGAGGATAGGGTGGGGGGGGCATTGTGCCAGATCAGCAGTTCAGAGAGATTTGGGGGAGTGGGCAGCCGGTCTCTGCTGGCGAATTCCCCCTGCCAAATGTGCAGAAAAAAAATCTAAATTTGTTTCACTCTTAACTGTCTTTGTCCCAGATCTTCCCGGCCAACAAGGAACTCGAGATACCGGTCCTCAATTTGCTACCCGAGCCGGTCGTGGCACGTTACATCCGGATCAATCCTCAAACCTGGTTCGAGAACGGGACAATCTGCTTGAGGGCCGAGATCCTGGGATGTGCCCTGCCAGGTAAGCCCATGGTGTTGTGAAAGGTGATGGGACCAAGAAGCATATCCCTCCCAGGATAGAACCGGGGAGAGAGCCGCTACCTGGCGGCGAAGCATGTTAGGGGCCAGTCCCTTGTCTAAGCCCTCTTGTAGGAACATTAGAACCGCTGCCGCAGAAGCAGAAGAGGGGTCTCTGGCCAAAGGCGTGCACCAGGAGCAGAATACCCTCCAAGTCGCATCGTAGGTGTGCGTGGTAGATGGCTTTCAGGAAGCTTGAACGGTTGTCGATTACCCTTTCATAGAAAGTTGGAAACCCTCAAGCGCCCAACGGTTAAGCTGAACCACTGGGGGGTTCGGGTGAAGGACTGCCCCCTGACGCAGGGCGATCTTGGATGTCGGGATCTTCCGTGGTTGGGGGCCACAGACAGGTTCACCAGATCTGCGAACCAGGGTCTCCCTGGGCCACTGGGGTGCCAGGAGAAATGAGCTCTGCCTTTTCCTCCAACAACTTCTGAATTATTATAGCCGGAATAATGGGAAGAGGAGGAAACGTGGAGACCCCGGAGGCCAGGCACTCCAAAGCGCATTGGTCCCCTTTGCTCCCTGGGTCAGAAACCTGGTGAAGAACCTGCCCAACTGGGCCTTCTGGGGGTGGGGTGGCAAAGAGGTCTACGGTTGGAGGACCAAATCGGCATGACAAGTCCTGAAACAGAGAGGGGGTGTAGACTCCACTCTGCCTGGTCTATTGTGGACCAACTCAACCAGTTGACCTGAACGTTGTCGACTCCCAATATATGGTCCATCCTGATTGAAAGGTGTCTTTCCGCCCGTCTCCCCCAGGCGCTCTGCTTCTATCATCAAAGCCCTGGACCTGGTCTCCCCTTTGCCTGTTGACATGGGCCTTTGTGGTCACATTGTCTGTCATGACTAACACATGGCGACCAGCCATCCTGTTCCGGAAGTGTTTCAGGGCTAAGAAAATAGCCCTGAGTTCCAGCCAATTTATGGGGCACGTCCTTTCAGACTGTGACCAACACCCCTGGGCTATATTTCCCCCTCCAGATCGCTCCCCAGCTGTGAAGACTGGCATCTGTGGTGAGCTGGATCCTGTCTGGCTCCTTGAAGGGAAGACCCCCTTTCTAGGAGCCTGGGACTGCCACCATGTGAAGAACCAAAGGACCCGAGAAGGAACCTCTACCTTGATGGTAGAATGGCTGGTTCCTGCCCGTTGAAAGGGTCATAAGTCACTTTTTCAATGCTGTTATAACTTCAAAACATGGTCACTAAATGCAACGTTGTAAGCTGAGGACTACCTGCATGCACCATTTTTTCCCCCTAGTTAGCTCACCTTTGGTCCACTAGCATTTGGCTCCACCCCCAAAATGTTTCTTTCTCCCACTTTCCTTTATCGATAAAATACGTTTTAATTTATGCTATCCTGTGTTTCTTTCCAGATCCCAACAACATTTATCCATGGGAACACACCTCTGGCACCAACGATAAATTGGATTTTAGGCATCACAACTACAAGGAGATGAGGAAGGTACATGGTTTTTTTTCTCACGAAGGGCTCAAGGATCCAGCTCTTAATTAATTCTCTTCTCTTAGAAAATGAATGTCAAAGTATTCAAGAGCCAGGGAAGGAGAATTACTGGGCTAGAAAACTGGGCCAGACTTGTAAACAATAATAATGTTTAATAATAATAGCATTGTTTAATAACAACAAACAACAAACAAACAACAAACAACAATAACAATAACAATAATAGAATTGGAAGGGACCTTGTAGGTCATCTAGTCCAACCCTCTGCCCAAGCAGGAGACCCTACACCATTTCTGACAGATGGACAGTCCAGTCTCTTCTCGAAAGCCTCCAGTGATGGAGCTCCCACAATTTCTGAATAACAGAGTTCGAAGGGACCTTATAGATCATCTAGTCCAACCCGCCATCCAGGGTTGCATTGGCTTTTTTGGCTGCTGCTGCACACTGCTGGCTCAGGTTTAACTGGTTGTCCACTAAGACAATGGGGTCAGCCAGATTCACTTCACATTTGCAGTGATTCACTTACAAACTGTGGCGAGAGAGGTCGTCAAACGGGAAACTCACCTAACCATCGTCTCACCACAACCGTGTGACTCTCTTAATAAATCGCAGGGATCCACTTAACAACGGTGGCAAGCGAGGTCATAAAAGGGGACAAAAAACCCCTCAACAACAGTTTCGCTTGGTGACAAAAATGTTGGCCTCCCTTCTGGTTGTAAGTCGAGGACTATCTGTAGTTTGTTTTTTGTTTTTTTTAAAGCAGTTTTGCCTTAAAAATTCCTTTTAAAATATCTTCATTTTTCGGTGATTCATTTATAAAACATCTCACAAGATACGATGGTGAAGTGAATTAAGCCCCTAAAACTTTTTTTTAACATCCAGATTTTAGATTCCTAGTGAAAAAAATAAAACTTGACTGGGCCTTCCTTTAACTCATCCTTCCTACCCTGAAAGCAGTAGTGGTATTGAAGGAAATCTAGAAGATCCGTGCAGCAGTTTGGAAGCGAAACTACATTCCAACTCTTTATCTTTAAAAGATTGTAACTTAACTACCAGAGCTTTTGCCCGCGAATATATGTAATTGGAGAATGTGATTGATGACACCCAGCCCGTAATTGGAGAATGTGATTGATGACACCCAGCCCGTAATTGGAGAACATGATTCATGACACCCAGCCCGTAATTGGAGAACATGATTGATGACACCCAGGCCGTCAACGTGCTCAATTGGAAAATCTGGTTTATGACACACCCAGGAGGGAGGGAGGAAACAGGGTCACAGGTGACTGTAAATTACGTATGCCAGAGTTGGCTTGCTGTTAGGATTCCAGCAATCACCTTAATTAAATCATGATCCTCAAGCCAAACTTCAAAAAACTTCAAAGCATTCATTAGAGGAGACATAAAGGGCATATGTCACCTCTAATAAATCCTTTGAAGTTTTTTGAAGTTTGGCTCGAGAATCATGATTTCATTAGGGTGATTGCTGGAATCCTGACACCCCGTTCAAGCGAACCGGCAATAAATAAAAAAAATACTGCCGGTTCGGTCGACGATCAGCTGTGCCGCGCGATTTAGATTAGCTAGAAAGTAGGAAATCGTTGGATTTCTTGCTTTCTGGCTAATCTAAATCGCGCGGCACAGCTGATTTTTCTGCCTCGCTGTTGTACTTACCTTCAAAATGCTTCTTTTTTTTTTCAGCACCTGGGGAGGCTTCCCTGAGGCCCAGTAGGCAAAAAAATGGGGTGCGGAGGGGTGGGGGTTGCTGTGAAAAAAACCCACAGAGCTATGCCCACCCAGTCACACGACCACCTGGCCACGTCCACCTAGTCACACCCATACAACCGGTAGTAAAAAAAAAATTGAATCCCACCACTGCCTGAAAGGGACGGAGGAAATCATATCCGGTCGCCATTTCAGAGATTTTCATTCAGAGAAATTGAATTCTCTCCCGGCAGCTGATGAAAAACGTCAGCGAGGCTTGTCCGGATATCACGAGGATTTACAGCATCGGGAAAAGTTACCTGGGCTTGAAAATGTACGTCATGGAGATATCAGACAACCCCGGGAAGCACGAAGTAGGTGAGTGACATCTCGGCTGATGTTCTATCCGTTTTGCAGGAAGACAGTTTAATTGGAATTTGGCTTCAGAAGACGGGGATCGTGGCTTGTTTCCGTTGTCAAGGAGCTTCTCGGCCAATTGGGTCCAAGGGTCTATCTCGTTTAGCCAGTTTTCTCGACTGGGACCAATTGAGTGGACTTCAACTCCCAGAATCCCCCCAGTCAGCCTTGCAGTCTCTCTTGCTGCTTTCTCAAGTGTTTCTCAATCTGGGCGAGTAGACTTCAACTCCCAGAATTCCCCAGCCAGCAAAGAATTCTGGGCGTCGAAGTCCATCCATGTCTCACTTGCCGAGGTTGGGGAAACACGGCCCTTGCATGTCCCAAGGGGGTTGGGGAGCCACAAATGGGGTCCTTCGATGATCCCTCAAGAAACGCCCAGCTCACAAACACACCCCGAGATGTCATCATCCCTGCGCCATTGCAGGAGAACCAGAGTTCCGCTACGTGGCTGGCATGCATGGCAACGAGGCGCTGGGCCGGGAGCTGGTGCTCAACCTGATGGAGTATCTCTGCCAGGAATACAAGCAGGGCAACCCTCGTGTCCGGAGGCTGGTCACCGAGACCCGGATCCACCTGATGCCCTCCATGAACCCCGACGGTTATGAGACGGCCTACAAGCTGGTGCGTGGCACAGTGGCACGGTGTGGGTGTGGGTGTGTTTCTGTCTGTCTGTCTGTCCTTGGGGAGCCACCCCCATGAACTCTGCTTCCCGCTACCAAACGGGCACACGTGAGAATGATTTCTCAAAAGCCTTGCAAATGCTTCAAGTTTAAAGTGAGTGTCTGGGTTGAAGGGCTCACGTTTGGACGGGTTTGATCCGGAAAGGCGCCCAAATACCACTTTGTTGGAAAGAGCTTCCCTGAAAGTCGTCTGAATCCAGGATGGGCTGGAGAGTAGCTAGAAGATCTTTTTCTTTTTCTTTCTTTCTTTTGCTTTCTTCCTTCCTCCCTCTCTCCCTGTTTCATTCCTTCCTTTCTTCTCATCTTCCCTTTTCTTTGCCTTCCTTCCTTCCTCCCTCTCTCCCCTCCCTCCTCCCTCCCTCCCTTCTTACACCTCCATCCCTTCCTCTTTCTATCTTTCCTTCCTTCCTTTTTCTCTTTTCTTTTTCTTTCTTCATCTCTCTCTTTCTTCCCTTCCTTCCATTTCTTTCTTTTTCTCTGTCTTTCTCTCTCCTTCCTTCCTACCTCCTTCCTTTTTCTCTTTCCTTCTTTTCTCTTTCTTCTCTCTCTCTTTCCTTCCTTCCCTCCATCTTCCTTCCTTCTTTTTGTCCTTCCTTCCTTCCTTGATCCCAATGGGGGTCCCCAAACCCACTGAACCAATCAGTATTCAAAAGCTTTTGGGGGAAAGCAGCAAAGGGGGAGCCAATCTGGGGGAGGAAATTCCATAGGGAGGGAGCCACCACTGAGAAGGCCCTGTTTCCCAGGTCCCGCCAGATGGACTTCCTTGGTTGCTGAGACCCACCACACGTCCTGCCTTCCTGCTCTGAGGGCTGTGGAGATATAACTGGGGAGTGGATTACCGATCTCCCCCAGGCCGGTCCATCCGGAGGGCACCGGGTGTAGTCTCCAACCCCTCCTTTCTTTGGTGACTCTGCAGGGCTCAGAGCTGGCTGGCTGGGCGATGGGCCGATGGACGTACGAAGGCTTTGATCTCAACCACAACTTTGCCGACCTCAACACGGAGCTTTGGGACGCTGAGGATGCCGAGCTGGTGCCCCACAAGTTCCCCAACCACTACATCCCCATCCCGGAGTCATACACCTTCCCTAACGCCACGGTGAGTCCAGCATTCCTCAGCCAGTCAACCTTTGGCCTTCAACTCCCAGAATTCCTCAGCCGGCCATTGAGCCAGTCAGCCTTGCGGCCTTCAACTCCCAGAATTCCTCAGCCGGCCACTGAGCCAGTCAGCCTTGCGGCCTTCAACTCCCAGAATTCCTCAGCCGGCCACTGAGCCAGTCAGCCTTTGGCCTTCAATTCCCAGAATTCCTCAGCCGGCCATTGAGCCAGTCAGCCTTGCGGCCTTCAACTCCCAGAATTCCTCAGCCAGCCACTGAGCCAGTCAGCCTTGCAGCCTTCAACTCCCAGAATTCCTCGGCCGGCCATTGAGCCAGTCAGCCTTTGGCCTTCAACTCCCAGAATTCCTCAGCTGGCCACTGAGCCAGTCAGCCTTGCGGCCTTCAACTCCCAGAATTCCTCAGCTGGCCAGCCAGCCTTGTGGCCTTCAACGCAGGCTGAGGCATTCTGGGAGTTGAAGTCCACAAGTCTGTAAAGTTGCCCCAGGTCCCCTGGCCTAAAGGGAGGGCATCTCTGCTCTGGCTCATCCTGAACTGTTTTTTTTTTTTTTTCTGCCAAGGTTGCCCCAGAAACCCGGGCGGTTATCAGCTGGATGCAGCGCTACCCCTTCGTGCTGAGCGCCAACCTTCACGGAGGGGAGTTGGTGGTGTCCTACCCCTTCGACATGACCCGCACCTACTGGAAAGCCCAGGAGCTGACCCCCACCGCCGATGACGCCGTCTTCCGATGGCTGGCCACCGTCTACGCCACCTCCAACCTGGTGATGGTAGACAACGAACGGCGGCGGTGCCACTACGACGACTTCATGCAGGAAGGAAACATCATCAACGGAGCCAACTGGCACACCGTGCCGGGAAGTAGGTGAACGGGACGTCCTCCATGAGGACTAGTAGTAAACTAAACAGACTAGCACTAAACAGAGGGTTGTCCCAAAAGTGCTGTTTGGGTTTTTCAAGAGGCATTGCGCACGGAGGTTCGGGGAGGATGAAAACTGGGCCTCCTGGAAGTTCGGGAAGGCCGGAAATGGGCCCATTTCTCTCCAGGCTCCCTGGGCTCCCGAGGCCGTTTTCGCCCTCTTGGAGGCTCGAGGAAAGCCTCCGGAGCCCAGGAGGGCAAAAGCACACACACACGCATACACACCCTGCCATGGTGCAGGAGGCTGACTAAGCCATGCCCACCCAGCAACCAGGCAGAGAACCCGTTGCTAAAATTTTTGAAGCAGACCTCTGCTTCGCCCCCCACCCACCCAGAAAGGTTGGGGAACTCTACCCCTGTTCTGACCCAAACCCTTTTCCAATAAAACAAACCCGAACCAAAGGGAACAGAAACCTTTTAATGAGTCTTACGAATCGCCGGTTAAAAGGCTGCTGCAAACTAATTAACTTTGATAAACACAAACCTTGCCAAAAGTGTGCGAGGCTACCAAGAATAACAGATGAGAAATATTTCACAACACAAGAGTCTTCAAATACCAACTTAAAATACTGTAATGTCCACGATGCTGAGTTTCAAAAACGTCTTTGCTTCCTGCAAAGAATGTCCGATTCAAAGCTGGCTTTTATCTTCTTGAAGGAGGGGCCATCACCTTGTAGCCTTACTCCCGAGTCGCCCGTGCTGCTGCAGCTGCTCTTTCCTGCGCGCATGTGCACTTGGCACAGGCTTGTCGGGAATCTCCTCGTCGCTGCTGCCAGCCCCCACAATCTCCGAAGGCAGCAGTCCACTCCCTAATGGTCCTGGCCCCTCATCTGAGTCCTCGCTCTCCTCAACCGTCTGCACCTGCTGCTGGCTAATCACAACAGCCCCTGGGGTCAAAGAGATGCCTGCTCAGGTCCTCTTCTCTTGCAGGTATGAACGACTTCAGCTACCTGCATACCAACTGCTTTGAGGTGACCATCGAGCTCTCCTGCGACAAATTCCCGCACGCGTCGGAGCTTCCCCAGGAGTGGGAGAACAATAAGGAATCCCTGTTGCTGTACATGGAACAGGTAGGGGGGTCACCTGTACTGCTCCCCCTCCCTCTCCCTTGCGTTTCAACCCGGGGTCCTAATCCATAATTCATTGTCACCCTTGACCCTGGTTTTCCCCCACCCCCTGGGTGTATCGTAATTCATATTCTCCAATGGGACACATCCATAGCCAAGAGTCATCAATCAGCCTCTCCAGTTAGATATTTGCACAGGCAGAAACTTCAGTCACCTAGTTACTATCTTTGAAAACATTTGTGGAATGCACTTTCGGTTTGCAAGCTGCCACACTGCTCCCCCCTCCCTTTCTGTTGGCAACTCTAAAAAGACCAGAGAAATACACTGCTCAAAAAAATAAATAAAGGGAACACAAAAATAAGACATCCTAATCTGAATTAATGAAATATTCTTATTAAATACTTTGTCCATTACAAAGTTGAATGTGCTGACAACAAAATCACACAAAAATTATCAATGGAAATCAAATTTAGCAACCCATGGAGGTCTGGATTTGGAGTTACACTCAAAATTAAAGTGGAAAAAAACACTACAGGCTGATCCAACTTTGATGTAATGTCCTTAAAACAAGTCAAAATGAGGCTCAGTAGTGTGTGTGGCCTCCACGTGCCTGTATGACCTCCCTACAACACCTGGGCATGCTCCTGATGAGATGGCAGATGGTCTCCTGAGGGATCTCTTCCCACACCTGGATCCCCCAACTCCTGGACCCCAACTCCTGGACAGTCTGTGGTGCAACGTGGCGTTGGTGGATGGAGCGGGACATGATGTCCCAGATGTGCTCAATTGGATTCAGGTCTGGGGAACGGGCAGGCCAGTCCATAGCATCAATACCTTCGTCTTGCAGGAACTGCTGACACACTCCAGCCACATGAAGTCTAGCATTGTCTTGCATTAGGAGGAACCCAGGGCGAACCGTACCAGCATATGGTCTCACAAGGGGTCGGAGGATCTCATCTCGGTACCTAATGGCAGTCAGGCTACTTCTGGCGAGCACATGGAGGGCTGTGCGGCCCCCTAAAGAAATGCCACCCCACACCATTACTGACCCACTGCCAAACCGGTCATGCTGGAGGATGTTGCAGGCAGCAGAACGTTCTCCACGGCGTCTCCAGACCCTGTCACATCTGTCACATGTGCTCAGTGTGAACCCGCTTTCATCTGTGAAGAGCACAGGGCGCCAGTGGTGAATTTGCCAATCTTGGTGTTCTCTGGCAAATGCCAAACGTCCTGCACGGTGTTGGGCCGTAAGCACAACCCCCACCTGTGGACGTCGGGCCCTCATACCACCCTCATGGAATCTGTTTCTGACCATTTGAGCAGCCACATACACATTTGTGGCCCGCTGGAGGTCATTTTGCAGGGCTCTGGCAGTGCTCCTCCTGTCCCTCCTTGCACAAAGGCGGAGGTAGCGGTCCTGATGCTGGGTTGTTGCCCTCCTACGGCCTCCTCCACGTCTCCTGATGTACTGGCCTGTCTCCTGGTAGCGCCTCCATGCTCTGGACACTACGCTGACAGACATAGCAAACCTTCTTGCCACAGCTCGCATTGATGTGCCGTCCTGGATGAGCTGCACTACCTGAGCCACTTGTGTGGGTTGTAGACTCCGTCTCATGCTACCACTAGAGTGAAAGCACCGCCAGCATTCAAAAGTGACCAAACCAACCAAAAACAGTCCCCGTTTTTTCAGTGCCATTGTCCCTTTGAACGGTCACTGAATGAACCTCTGTAAGCCGAGGACTCCCTGTATTTCCCACACAGGGCAGAAGACTCGAGAACAGTAACATGGGATTTGGCATAGAGGAAGTCCTCAACTTACGATCGTAATTGAGCCATAAGCCATGGCGGTCCTAAGTCGTTTTCCATCGTTAGGCAGGTCATCATGTGACTGTGCCATTTTCTTTTGTCCGTCAGTCGTTAAGTGAATCACCATGGTGGTTAAGGGAACACCACAGTCGTTAAGCCAGCCCGTTGTCCACAGTGAGCATTTTTTTTTGGTTGCTTTTGGGCCCTAAGACAGGACTAGAACTCACTGCTGTGTGCTCTTCCAGTCTGGGGCCTTAACCCCAATGTGCCAGCTAATCGTCTGCCTCCTTTCAGATCCACCGAGGGATTAAGGGGATCGTCCGGGACAAAGACACGGAGCAAGGCATCGCCGATGCCATCATTTCCGTTGACGGCATCAACCACGACATCAGGACAGGTACCAAAAAGGCTGGGCATGGTCCGTGTGGGCAGCCGGTGCAATGGCTCTCCCTGTTAAACTCCTCTTCCGTTTACCAATAAGGGAGAATGTTGGTAGCTCCAGGTTAAGCGGAGGGTGGTTTTCTTGCAGATGTTTCATGACCCAACTAGGTAACAGCCTTAGGGTTAGAAGGGAGGGGGCGTTTACGGAGAGGAAGAGGAGGAGGAGGAGGAGGAGGAGGAGGAGGAGGAGGAGGAGGAGGAAGGATGACTGTGGTGTCCATGGTGGTCTCTGAGCTGGGTGGCTTCCTTGCAGACGTTTCATGACCCATCTAGGTAACGTCAGCAGTGCTGTTCAACATTACTGATGATGTTACCTCATTGGGTAATGAAACTTCTGGAAGAAACTGCACCAAGGACCCCACAGTCCTCCTCCTCCTCCTCTCTGCAAACCCCACTGCCTTCTAGCACTGATGATGTTACCTAGTTGGACCACTAAATGTCTGCAAGAAAACAACCAAGCTCAGAGAGCACCAAGGACCTCAGTCCTCCTCCTCCTCCTGTTGCTCTTTTCCCCATCCTCCTTTGTTCCTCCTCCTCCTCCTGCTCCTCTCCACAAACCCCCCAACCCTTCAAGCACTGATACTATTCCCTAGCTGGGTAATGAAAGGTCTGCCAGAAAGCAGCCAAGCTCAGACACCACTAAGCACCCCTCTTCCATTCCCCCGGCAGCTTTCGATGGGGACTACTGGCGCCTGCTCAACCCCGGCGAGTACGAGGTGACCGCCACGGCCGAGGGCTACCACCCCGTCACCCGGACCTGCCACGTCTCTTACGAGAACAACCCCACCCTCTGCGACTTCCGCCTGGCCAAGACCCCCAAGCAGCGTCTGCGAGAGATCCTGGCCAAGGGCGGGAAGGTGCCCAAGGACCTGGCGCTGCGTCTGCGCCAGCTGCGTCTGCGCCAACTGCAGGCCCAGCGACAGGCCCAGTGAGGGCAAGGAAAGGCCGCAAGGCAGCGCCCCGAGGAGGACGCGGCTCTCGGGCCCTTCTTCCGCCTGGGGGTCCTTTCGGTTTGGGGAGGCTTGCGAGAATGCCGGCCCTCGGCCCCCAAACGGCGAATGTGCCTCCTGGACTTTCAAAAGAACCGAGATATTCTAGCCTGGCATTTTATGGAGAAATATGGTGATAGCTTTGCAAATACCTGAACGTTTCTCTTTCCTTCCTTCCGTCCTCTCCTTTTCCCGTCTTTTGTTTCTGTTTAATTCCTCCATTTCCTTCCTTCCTTTTCTTCTTCCTTCATTCCATTTTTATCCTTCCTTTCCATCTTTCCTTTCACTTTTTCCTTCTCTTACTCTTTTCTTATCATTTTCTTTCCTCTCTTCGTTTCCTTTTCTCTTTTACCCCTTCCTTCCTTCCTCTACCCTTCCTCCCTTCCTCCTTCCTTCCTTCCTTTCCTTCTCTCATCCCCATCTCCCTCCCTCCTTCCTTACTCTCCTTTTCCCCTCTTTTGTTTCCATTTAATTTCTCCATTTCCTTCCTTCCTTTTCTTCTCCTTCATTCCATTTTTACCCTTCCTTTCCATTTTTCCTTTCACTTTCTCCTTTTCTTAGCCTTTCCTGGTCATTTTTCTTCCTCTCTCCCTTGTTTCCTTTTCTCTTTAACCCCTTCCTCCCTCCCTCTACCTTTTCTTCCTTCCTTCCTTCCTTCCTCCTCCCTTCCTTGCTTCATCTCATCCCCATCTCCTTTCTTCCTTCCTCTCCTTTTTCCCTTTGTTTATGTTTCTTAATTCCTCCATTTCCTTCCTTTTTTCCTTCTCTTTCATTCCATTTTTTCCTTCCTTTCTATCTTTCCTTTCACTTTCTCCTTCTCTTAGCCTTTCCTTCCTTATCATTTTCTTTCCCTCTTTGTTTCCTTTTCTTTTACCCCTTCCTTCCTCTAATTTTCCTTCCTCCTCCCTTCCTTCTCTCATCCTCAACTCCTTCCTTCCTTCCTCTCCTTTTCCCCTCTTTCGTTTCCATTTCTTAATTCCTCCATTTCCTTCCTTCCTTTTCTTCTTTTTTCTCCTTCCTTCATTCCATTTTTTCCTTCCTTTCCATCTTTTCTTCCACTCTTTCTCCTTCTCTTAGCCATTCCTTCCTTATCATTTTCCTTCTTCTCTCCCTCTGTTTCCTTTTCTCTTTTATCCTTCCTTCCTCTACCTTTCCTTCCTTCCTCCTCTCACCCCCATCTCCTTCCTTCCTTCCTTGCCATTCAGACAAGCTTTCTTCTCTTATTACTTCATCTCTCCCACAGTTGAATTCCGAACACAAAAAACTGAAGATGCGGGAATATCACGGCTAAAAGAGTACAGGCAGTCCTTGGCTTACGACCACAACCGAGCCCCAAAATTTATGCTGTTAAGCGAGACATTTGTTAAGTGAGTTTTGCCCGACTTTGTGGCCTTTCTTGCTGCAGGGGTTAAACGCATCGCTGCAGTTCTTAAGTTAGCAACACGGTCATTAAGTGAATCTGGCTTCCCCGTTGACTTTGCTCGTCCGAAGGTCGCAAGCGGGGATCACATGACACACACACACACACCGGGATACCGCAGCCGTCGTAACTATGAGTTGCCAAGCCTCTGAATTTTGATCACGTGGCCATGGGGACACTGCAACGGTCGCAAGTGTGAAAAACGGTCCTTAGTCATTTTTTTTTCAGTGCCATTTTGGTCACTAAACAAACGGTTGTAAGTTGAGGACTACCTGTACACCTTCTACAACTTAGTCCCCTACCCCACTTCTCCCCCCCACCCAACTCTGCATTCTACACCGTTTTCTTAAGCCCCACGAATGGGAATGACCCAAAATAGGTCACAGCTTTGCGTCCGGCAGGCTGGTCCTGGCGGAACCGGCTGTCTGCTTCTCCGGATCAGGAAGTCACGGGGGTGCTTGCCAGGCAACATTTGGGGCAGGGCAGGAGAATCCTGCCATATTATGAGAATGGCTTCCATGAAAATTGCCGCTTCCTTGCGAGTCAAGGGGCCTTCAAAGAGTTTTTACCAAATAAATCCTTTGGATATTTAATCTTTCCCAGGTTCCGTGCTTCTGCTTTTTATTTTCTCGCCTTCTGCAGAAGACAAAGGCCACACCCCAGTGGTGGGATTCAAATTTTTTTTTACTACTGGTTCTGTGCGCGTGGGTTGGTGGGCATGGCAGGGGAAGGATGCTGCAAAATCCCCCTTCCCTCCTCACCCCACTAACTGTTCTTTGACCCAACCCTGTTACCGGAAAGAAAATCTCAAACTCACTAACTCAAACCTTCACAGCTTTAATCTACAAATAAACTTCTTTGTAGATAAAAAGATGGCTTGCAGCCAATTAGTCCAACCAGAAAAGCCTTGACAGAATTCTTCAGATAAGCCGGAGTCTCCACACACAACACTGAGTTCTTCAAAAAAAAAAATTGCTTTCTGCAAAAGCAAAAACCCTTTGAAACCAGGCTTATATTCCCTGAAGGGAGGGGCCATTACGTTGCATTCTTACTCCCGAGTCGCCCGTGCTGCTCCAGCTGTTCTCTTCGACAAATCATCCTGCGCTCACTCACACTTAGCACAGGCTTCTCGGGAGCCTCCTCCTCACTGCTGCTGGCTAATCACAATACTAACCTGCTTTCCAGCTCTGTTCTCCTGTGCAGGGCAACCAATGAAGACCCAGCCATTCAGCTGGGACTCAATGGGAGGCAGAAAAGAGATGGGGTTGGCGGGGTCAGTCAAAAGAGGTGGGATTGACCGGTTCTCCCAACTACTCAAAATTTCCGCTACTGGTTCTCCAGAACTGGTCAAAACCTGCTGAATATACCACCTCTGCAACACACCAAATTGCCAAGTAGTGTAGTCACACCTTCATGCTGGTTAAGGCCTTGCTGTGAAGATCTACCTGAACAATTATTAGAAGGGGTGAGTTTTGTCAGCCCAACGGAAGAGTGGAAAAAATGAAACGGGCTTACGTTTGTGAAGTTGGAAGGGGATGGTTTAGGGTAGCATTTCTTAACCTTGGGTCACTTTAAGATGCGTGCGGACTTCAACTCCCAGCCAGCATATGATGCCCAGAATTACAGAAAGGGGTTTCTAGGTATGGTCTCAACAAGGGGCACTTTTGTGTGACATGGGCAGCTATACAATATGAGAGAGACAGAGACAGATTAGCCCAGAGGTCCTCAAATTTGGCAACTTTAAGACTTGTGGTCTTCAACTCCCAGAATTCCTCCTCCAGTCATGTTAGCTCAGGAATTCTGGGAGTTGAAGTCCACAAGTCTTAAAGTTGCCAAGTTTGGAGACCTCTGGATTAGAGGGAGACACAAAGAGAATGGAGATAGATAGGTACAGTGGAGATAGGTAGGTAGGTAGGTAGTAGATGAGAGAGGGAAGGAGGGAGGGAGAGAGAGAGGGAGAGAGAGAGAGAAAGTTAGCACTCACACCCTTTCCTAGAAGAATGAAATATTTTGAGGAATATTATTAAAAGGCAGGATAAAATATTTTCCCTAAAAGAAAAACACAAATCTTAAGGTAGACGCAAACTCAGAGCTCCAACTCCCTGCCTTCAGCAGATATTTTGTGCCCATTGAGAAAGATTGGGCCATCCTATCTACAAAACAAAAGACCTCCAACTCCAGGATGATGGGATTAAGACATGATCTCTCAGGACATAATAGGATTAACCCTCTACCATCTAGCAGCAGAGCTTCACTACATTGTGTCACCCTCCAAACTTCAACCAAACTTAGCTCAGACAAACTTGACCCCTACATGGCCCCATGGGAACCTGACAACAGCCAATAGAATACACGTTCTTGCACAGGAACAGGAGGTTCAAGTGCAAAGCCTAAGAGAAGGTATAAAAACCGCTCACTCTCAACTCCATGTGGTCAGTTGCACCAGAACCTCCTGGATTGGAACTGGACCTGGATGTTTCTTCCAACAATACATAAGCTAGATAGATAAGATTGATGGATGATTGATGGATAGAAAGACAGAAATACAGAATGGAGATAAATACAGTGGAGAGATGATAGATAGGTAGGTAGGTAGGTAAGAAGGTAGGTAGATAACAGATAGATACATAGATAGATAATAAATAGATATAATAGATGATAGATAATAAATAGATATAATAGATATGATAGTTAGATGATAATATAGATGATAGATACATAGATAATAGATAGATATAGATACAATATAGATAGATAATATAGATGATAGATACATAGATAATAGATATGATAGATGATTGATAATATAGATGATAGATACATAGATATAACAGATACAATATAGATGATAGATAATATAGATGATAGATACATAGATATAATGGA
>NW_020717395.1:0-12518 GCF_900518725.1 Notechis scutatus | reverse complement strand
ATGATTGATAGATAATATAGATGATAGATAATAGATAGATGATAGATGATAGATAATATAGATGATAGATACATAGGTAGATAATAGACAGATATAATAGATGATAGATAGATAAATAGATATGATAGATGATATTTAATAGATGATAGATTGATAGATAGTAGGTAGGTAGGTAGGTAGATGAGAGGGAGAGATTAGAGAGAGAGAGAGGAGACACACACACATAGAAACAGATGATAGATAGGATGGATATATATTAGAGGCAGACAAAAAGAAAGAAGATGGGGAAAAACTCACTTAACAAATATGTCACTTAGCAACATAAATGTTGGCCTCGACTGCGGTCCTACCTGAGCTAACCCACCACGTGACGGCTGTTTCCCTCCCAATGAATCCTGGGAACTATAGTCCCGACGCCTGCACTGCCGCCAGGTGCAAACGGCGAGATCTGCGCTTGCGCGGCGCAGAGGCCACTTGGGAGGAGCTTCCGAGGCCCCCTTGGAGCCTTGGGGACCTTTCCTCCACCTCCCATCCCGTCCGCGGAAGGGCGTGCAGGCGCGCCGGCGGCCGCACGTGCAAGCCTGGCTGACCACGCCCCTTTCCCCCCCCAGGTCCAAAGAATGAGTCCTCCGGGGTGCCGATTCTTACCATAGAGGTGGGACGGTCTCTCTCCGACTTCTCGGGGAAGAGCCGGAAGCGCGCTCGCCATCCGGAAATGACGACGTTTGATGCGGCCAGTGCGAGGCCGCGGCGTTGCTGCTGAGGGCGGCGGTGTCGTAGAAGGCGAAGGCGGCGTTGGCCCGCAGGTACTTCGGACTCCCAGGGGCAGAAGGCTGACGAAGGCTTCCTTATCCGGGCAGCGAGAGCGGGCCGCCCCCCAGGGACTCTCGCGTCCGTGCGGCTCCCAACGGGGTGGCTTGCCCTCCATTGTGTGTGTGTGGGGGGGGGGACTACAACACCCATCGCCCGCGGCTACCGCAGAGACTCTGGTTTTCTCTAGCCTGGGGCCGCCAGATGCACAGAACTGCCGTGATTTCTCTTCCACGGTTAGCCTACTACGTAGTTCAGCTTAATCAGAATAGAGCTGGAAGGGACCTTGGGAGGTCATCTAGTCCAACCCACAAGCAGGAGATCCTGTAGCATTTCAGACAAGTGTCTGTCCAGTCTCTTCTTAACCAGTTTAACATTTTTATTGGGTGATAAGATAAAAACCAATCTCTTCTTTAAAAACCTCCAGCCATGAAGCACCCACAACTTCTGGTGGCGAGTAGTTCCACTGGTGAATTGTCCTCCCTGTTAGGAAGTTTCTCCTTCATTCCAGGTTGCTTCTCCCCTGGATTAGTTTCCAATCATTGTTTCCTATCTTGCTTTCTGGTGCTTTGGAAAATAAATTGACCCTCCTCCTGTTTGGGGCAGCCCCTCAAATACTGGAAGGCTGCTATCATGTCCCCCACCCCCCATAAAAGTCCTTCTTTTCTCTGGACTAATCAAACCCAAATCTTGCAACCCGTTCTTTGTATGTTTTAGTCTCCAGGCCTTTAAACACCCTGGTTGCTCTTCTCCGCACTTTTTCCAAAGTTTCAACATCTTTTTTTGTAATGGGGGCAAAACTGGGTGCAGTATTCCAGGTGCGGCCTTACTAAGGTTGTATAAAGCAGTACTAATCCTTCACATGGTTTTGATTCTATGCCTCTGTTTATACAACCCGGACTGTATTAGCTTTTCTTGGCTGTTACTGCACACAGCTGGTTCATGTCTAAATGATAGTCCACTAAGACTCCAAGGTCCCTCTCACAGTGACTGTTTTTGAACCAGGTTTTGCGAAATCTATAGTTACACCTTTGATTTCCCCCCCCCTTCCTAACTGTAAAATCTTGCTTTTCTCCATATTTTGTTAGATAGGGCCCTTTTGTTCAGGCATGCTAAGATCTTTTTGCATCCTGAGGTGTTGGCTTCCCTAGTATGCCCTTCCCAGTGTGTGAATTACAACTCCCATCATCCATGATTCCCTCTTCAAGCACTCCAAAAGCATAAGACTAAAAGGCCCATCCGCCACAGTTTATAGGTCCCAACAGCTTATAGGTTGTCCCAAGTTATATAGGTTATATATAACCTATAACCCTTATAGGTTATAGGTCCCAAAACTAAAAGATCCCAACAGCTTATAAGTTGTCCCAACCTGGTCCTCGATTTTTTTTTCAAGGGACACACTACCCATCTTCCACAATTTATATAGGTATTGCTGTTAGGGTTGATGCCTGAGCCACTCTTGGTGGTTTGGGAGGTGGGAATTTATTTGGTTGTGCCTTCTGATCGATTGTCTTTTTTTTCCTTTGGTATATTTTGTTTTTATTTTTTATTTATAAGCCACCACGGACATAGCGGTCTCCAAAATTTGAAAGAATCAATGCAGGTGGTCTTCAACTTACAACCATTTATCTAGTGACTGTTCAGAGTTATGATGACACCTCAAACCATTCATATTGATGACTTTTTTTCACGCTTATGTTGCAGGTCACAGGATCAAAATTCAGATTCAGGATCAGAATTGAGATGTTTGGCAATGGACTCCTATTTATGATAGTTGCACTGTTACAGTTCTTAAGTGAATCACTGCAGTGGCACGGTTGTTAAGTGAATCTGGCTTTGTCGGAAGGTCCCAAAAGGGAATCACTTCAACCATCATAAATAGGAAGGCAATTAATTGCCAAGCTGCTGGATTTTGACCCAAAATACCAAATATAGCTCAAATGCTATTTTATCTGGAGAATCAGAGAAGAGGGACAGCAGAAGCTGGTAGCTGCCCTGAAAAATTCCCTTCCCCACAGCAAGGGAAGCTGAGATGGTTAAAATGCTTATTTTATCCAAATAAGAGATTATATTTAATTTTGTCTCTAGTTCGAAACTGCTTCCTGACTTTGGGTTTGCAATGTGGGGAAAAAAGATATGAAAATTCAATTCTGTTTTTGTAAATTAGACTTATTGTTATAGAAACGGCTTGAATGTACTGGTGTGTAAAAGGAAAACGTTGTGGTTGCAATGTTGTTCCCTTTGACTGTGCCAAAGAGAGTTAGAAGTCGGTGCTTTTTTCCTTTTTTTCCTTCCATTACGCTATACCCCCTCTTTCTCCCTTCCTCTCTTCTTACTTTTCAATGTTTTTTCCTTTGTATTTCTTCTACCTCCACGCGCGTGCGTGCACACACACACACACGGCAAAATAGCACTCAAGCATCATCACAAAATCTCCAGAACCTTGAAATTTGGCCCGTATGTTCCTCTTGGCTTCTAGGTGCTGACTAAGAAAGGATTTTTTGAAATGACCATCTAGGTGCTCACTAAGAAAGGATTTTTCGAAATGACCATCAGAGTATTTAGAGTATTTCCTATATTCTTATTATTATTAACATGCTCTGATGCTAAGGAGTTCTACTCTCCTTCCCCCCTGAAAAGAAATCTCTTCCAAATGCAAAACACAAGCAGAGGAGTTTCAGTGTCAGTTTTACTTTCACAGCAGCACCAGGCAGCTTTAGTACAGAACAGTTGAGCTAAGCCACGCCCAGGCTCCTTGCTGTCTCCTTGCTCACACAGCAAATATTTGTTCAGTTTCCAAACAGCCCTCAACTCTCTCACACACTGACAGGATGCTAGCCAGGTGAATACCGATGGATGCTGGTAGGCAGAGGCAGGAATTTCTCCCCCTTATTTTCCTCCTCACAAAACTAAGCCCGAACACATAGTTTTGTAGCGAAGCACGGGGATCCAGCTAGTACTTGGATAAACTTAAGAAAGAAGTTTTAATAAAAAGAAAAATTCCAAGGTGATCCCAAGCAAGAGATGCTCCATTATCTTCTCCGTTAACTACCTCCCTTTTGATTTTTCTTTCTTTTCTTTTCTTATCATCAAGGCGTCTCTGGATTCTCCTTGCTGCCTCTTGACCCACCCACCCCGCCCAGCGCACCATGGTGTCTTACCACATCCGCAAGTACCGTCCCGGGGACCACGAGACCGTGCGGGACTTGTTCGCCACCGGCATGAGCGAGTACGTGCCCACCCTCTGCCTCCACGTGCTGAAGCAGCCTTGGGTCATCCTGATCCTGGCTTGCACCTTCAGCCTCCTGCTGACCAGCTCCAAGTCGTTGCTCCTACCCATCCTGGCCATCACTTTGCTGTTGGCCGTCGGGCAGCAGCTCCTGGGTTACATCTGGTCCATGTACATCGACCGCTGCCTCCAAGAGGACCTGCTGGACATCCAGGCCACGTACCTGAGCCACAAAGGCTCGTGCTTTTGGGTGGCCGAGGTGGACGAGTGCGTGGTGGCCACCGTCGGGGCCAGGCCCGCGGAAGGGCAGCGCAAGGAACTCACCTTGAAACGGATGTCCGTTCGGAAGGACTACCGGGGTTTCGGCATCGCCAAAGCCCTTTGCAAGACTGTGATCGGTTTCGCCCGGGAACACGGCTACTCTTCGGTGGTGCTGAACACCCTCATGGTCCAGCACGAAGCCCGGGCGATGTACGAAGGGGTTGGCTTCCGCAAGTACCACCACTACGTCCTCCCCACCATCTATGGCAGGCTGGCCCACTGTACGATTTCCAAGTATCGCTACGACCTCCCTAGCGCCGAGTGAGGCAACCTGCCTGAGGAGGTTGCCTTCCCGGTGATTGGCTGGATCCGCCCTGGCGCCCCCCCCCCCCCCCCTTCCTTCATTCCTCCACCTGGGACGCATCTGGTGGGAAAGCCAACCCAAGGGCGGGCAGGGGGGTGAGGCTTTTGACACACACTGCGAAAGAGTTGTGTCTCTCCACTTCTGGATCTTGGTTTTTCAAGGAAGGGCGTTCTCAGTTTTCAAGGAGGGCTTAAAAACTTTGAACTGCAAAGGTTTTAGCGACGTGGGAAGGAAAATTCACACACACACATACACCCCGGTCTCCTCGCAGTGTCTTTGCAAGTGAGGAGGAGGGGGGGGGAAAATTCTACATTTTTATTTGCAGAGAAGAAGCATTTCGCCATCTGCCGCCATTGGCCATGGAATTGGGAGGGGTAAACAATTTTAAAACTCACATACATCCAGAGAGCTGTTCACATAGCTGTTCACACCCAGAATAAACACCCTGTTGCCTGTTTTTAATCCAGGGTGCCTTTTTATATTTTTTTTGGCCTATCGTGCTTGACTTTAGAAGGAGCCTCTTCCGCCCTTCTTCCAAGATACCCAGCCACCTGGCATTCTGCTGACTTGGAGACAACGAAAGCTTGGGGTAATAGATTAACAGATAATCACAGTTGGAAGGAACCTTGTAGGTCATCTAGTCCAACCCCCTACCCAAGCAGGAGACCTTACTCCATTTCTGACAGACGGCAGTCCAATCTCTTCTTGAAAGTGTCCAGGGATGAAGCTCCCACAACTTCCGAGGGCATCTTCTGTTCCATGGGTTGATTGTTCTCACTGTCAGAAAATTTCTCCTTATTTCCAGATTGAACCTCTCCTTGTTCAGTTTCCATCCATTATTCCTTGTCTGGCCTTCGGGTGTTTTAGAAAATAGCTTGACCCCCTTCCTCCTCTCTGTGGCAGCCCCTCAAATATTGAAAGATGCTCTCCTGTCTCCCCTGGTCCTTCTCTTCCCTAGACTAGCCAGGCCCAGTGTCCTGCAACCGTTCTCCAGTCCCCTCCAGAGTCTCTTTATTTCCTAGTTTGTGGCCTTCGTACAAGAACACCTGCAAAGTAACCCCACTACTACAGGATTTGCACCAATTCCCCAAGCCACCCCCTCAAGAAAAACCCACACATGGTGTATATCTTAGGAGTAGTTCCTCCCTGTGGTGGATTTCAGCGCCTGGAACTCCCAGCACGAGTGCACCTAGAAGATGCCCAGGTGAGGAGGGCAGCCTCGGACTAAGATTCTATCTTCCTGGGTCTTTTTGAGCCATGTTCCTACCTGTGGAATCGTGTTCCTTTTTTTTTTTTTTTCCCAGATTGGGAGGGGTCTTATTGTTTCTCTCATACGGGTAGTCCTCGAATTACGACCACACTCGAGCCTCAAAATTGCCATTCCTAAGCTAAAAACATGTTCAGTGAGGTTCCATTTTACGGCCTTCGTTGTTAAGTGAGTCACTGCCGTGGTTCCCTGAACGGCCGTTGTTGCTCGCTTATCAACGGCAGCGATTCACGTTAACGACTGTGGCAAGAAAGGGGGGGCAAAATGGCAGGACTCAAAACGTCTCACTTAACGACCGAAAATCTTGAGCGGTGTAAATGGGATTACAGGGGAGAAGAGGGGATCTTTTGAGGAAAGAGAAGCTGAATTTCATTGGTTCGGGACTTTCTTTTTGGGCCAACCAACTAAGGATTGTCACACTCTTAATTTTAGGAAAAAGGTAGAAAACCCAGCACTGGGTTTGTGGGTGTTTTGTTTTGTTTTTTAGTTAGGAAAAAATTAAGGTTTGGTGGTCCGTTATGTAGAGAAAGTAGAATATTAGAGACGATCCTCCTAATCATACAACTGATTAAATTAAAAGTCTTGAAATTCAGGACAGAAAAAAATGAAGTTGCTTCGGCAGGATCTACTGAAAAACATGGGCTTGATTTCCACAAGATGGGGCTGGACCGGTGAGGCCTTTGGATTTCTCCAGTCGGCCATTTTTAGTTCTGGCAAGATGGTGGCCCTGCTCCCTGCCAGATTTCTTAATAGGAAAGATGGTGTGTGAAGGATGAAGGTGACTTTAGTCTGGTTGGTCTAGTGGTTAAGGCAACCAGGCTAAAAAGGAGATGGTGAGTTCTAGTCCTGCCCCAGGTACGAAAGCTGGCTGGATGACTGGATCAGTCACACACTCAACTCCACTTCACAGGGTTGTTGTGGGCTGGGTGACTTTGGATCAATAACCAGGAGACAGTGAGTTCTAGTCCTGCTTTAGACATACTGGGTGACTGGGTCAGTTAACTCTCAACTCCAACTCACAGGGTTGTGGGCTGGTGACTTTGGATCAATAACCAGGGGTAAGTGAGTTCTAGTCCTGCCACAGGTATGAAAGCTGGCTGGGTGACTAGGCCAGTCACTCTCAATTTAACTCCACCTCACATGGTTGTGGGCTAGGTGACTTTGGATCAATAACCAAATGACAATGAATTCTAGTTCTGTCCGAAGCATGTCCAAAACTGACCAGGTGACTTTGGACTAACTAACAAAGTGACTTCTAGTTCTGCCCTAAGCACAAAAAAGAAGTAGGTGACTTTGGACTAATCAAGAAAAAGTGAGTTCTAGTCCTGCTTTAGATACGAAAGGTGACTGGGTCAGTCACTCAACCTAAGTCCACCCCACAAGTAGTTGTGGGCTGGGTGACTTTGGGTCAATAACCAGGGGACAGTGAGTTCTAGTTCTGTCCTAAGCACGAAAACCGACCGGGTGACTTTGGACTAATCCAGAAAGTGAGTTCTAGTCCTGCTTTGGAGGGGAAAGCCTGCTGGGTGACTGGGTCAGTCACTCGCTCTCAACCTAATCCACCTCGCAGGGTGGTGGTGGGCTGGGTGACTTTGCTTCAGTAGCCAGGAGACCGTGAGTTCTAGTTCTACCCTTAGCGTGTAAGCCGCCTGGGTGACGTTGAGCCAGTCCTCGGGAGACTCGGGAAATCTAGTCCCGCCTTAGGCACACGCAAAAAAAACCAGCTGGGTGACTTTGGACAGCTCTCTAGGCGACAAGGAGTTCTAGTCCTACTTTAGGCATGAAAGCTGGCTGGATGCCTAGGCCCATCGCTCACTCTCCACCTAGTTCACCTCCCAGAGTTGTGGGGAAAATAGGAAGAGGAAGGGCCAGTAGGTATATCCGCCACCTTGAATTATATCTAAAAATAATTAAAAGGTGGGATTTTTTTTTTAAAAAAAACTTCAATTTACCTCACACAGTTGAAAAATTTCCCATTTACACAGTTGAAAATCCATGGCTCTTCTATCCATTTGTGCCTACACTGATATCTGAATGTGTCTCGCGCTCAAAGCAGCGACTCCGTTGTCCTGAGGGATGGGGGGGTGTTGTGCATTTTGGGGAAAATAAATTGGATTATTCAATAAAGTTGAAATATTTCTAAGCCCGGTCCTTGTTTGTCTTACGGCGCTCTGAGTTTGAGCCTAGGGGGAATTGGGGAGCGGAGAACTACACTGCAATTGTATTTAGAATAGAATAACAAAGAGTTGGGAGGGACCTTGGAGGTCTTCTAGTCCAACCCCCTGCTTAGGCAGGAGAACCCGACACCACTTCAGACAAAATGATTAGCCAACATCTCCCAAATTGGAACATAAAATAACAGTGTTTGGAAGGGACCTTGGAGATCATCTAGTCCAACCCCCCTGCTTGAGCAGACCATATATACCATTCCAGACAGGTGGCTATCCAATTACTTCTTCAAAACTTCCAGTGTTGGAGCATTCACAACTTCTGGAGGCAAGTTTTAATTGTTTTCACTGTCAGGAAATTTCTCCTTAGTTCTAAGTTGCTTTTCTCCTTGATGAGTTTCCATCCGTTGCTTCTTGTCCTGCCCTCAGGGGCTTTGGAGAATAGCTTGACTCCCTCTTCTTTGGGGCAGCCCCTGAGATATTGGAGCAGTGCTATCATGTCTCCCCTAGTCCTTTTTATTTATTTGTTAAATATTTTTCCCACCTTCCTCGCCATGGGGCTATTCTGGGCCCACTTACAACAACAAAACGTGAAAAGATTTTAAAAAGTGAAAAGATTTTAAAAAGTAAATATAACAACACTAATAAAACCACACAATGGAATTCAGGTGGTCCTCGACTTAACAACCACAAACGGAGCCCAAAATTTCCATCGCTGAGACATTTGAGTTTTTCCCCATTAGACAGTCTTGCTTGCCACGGTCGTTAAGCAAACCGCGGCAGTCGTTAAGTTAGCCACACGGTCGTTAAGCAAATCCGGCTTCCCCGTTGACTTTGCTCGTGAGAAGGTTGCCAAAGGGGATTCCAGCCCCACCCCACCCCAGGGACGCCGCGACCGTCGTAAATACGAGACAGTGGCCAGGCGCCTGATTTTTGGATCGCGTGACCACAGAGGATGCTGTCTCGGTCACGTGACAAACTGGCCATACGTCACTTATTTCCCATGCCTTTGTAACTTCGAGTCACTAACTGAATCATCGTAAGTCAAGGACCACCTGTAAGAGCATGAAATTAAAAAGTTGGGCGGAAGGGAAATAGGAATCGGAGGCGGATGTTTAAACGCTGGCATTTTAATATTAGCAGTGTCAGGATTCCGGCACTTCACTCCAATTAAATCATGAGTCTCGAGCCAAACTTCCAAAAGATTTATTGGGAGTTAACATGTCCGGCACTGCCTGGGTGTAGCCGACACTGAGGCACATCATTCATTGTCACCCTTGACCCTGGTTTTCCCCCCACCCCTCTGGGCATATTATAATTCATATTCTCCAATGGTGTGGAGCCAATAACTTGGTCCTCAACACCAAGAAGACCAAGGAGCTGATAGTGGACTATATAGAAGGAACAGGTCAGACCTCCAGCCCTTGCTTATCCGTGGAGACCGAGGGGAGCCAGTGGCCAGTTTTAAATTTCTGGGTGCTACCCTAAAAGAGGACCTGACCTGGGGGACTCACATTGCGCCCCTGGTCAAAAGGGCCCAGCAGAAATTAGACTACCTGAGGCTTCTCAGAAAACAACTGGATGGAAAACTGCTGGTGACCTTCTACCGCTGCACCATAGAGAGTATCTTAATTTACTGCACACCTCTGTATGGTTTGCCAATTGCACTGTGGCAGATAGGACAGCGCTCCAGAAGGTTAACGTTTAATCATGGGTTGCCCTCTCCCCTCTTTGGAAGAGCTTTAGAGCTTTCACTGCCTTGAGAAAGTTCAAAACATTCTCAAAGATCCATCTCATCCTGGGCACCCCCTTTTTTTTTTTTTTGAACTATTACCATCTGGCAGACGGTACAGGATAATAAAAACAAGGACAAATAGGCTGAAAAACAGCTTCTCTCCCAAAGCGGTAGCTCTTTTGAATTCTACTATATAGTGCAGTGTTGGTGTGGTGTCAGGGTTTTTTGGGGTTCAATGTGTGGAGTGTGAAAGATGTGTGTTTGTGTTGATTTTCATGGTTATGATGTGCACTGAAGATGGTGTTTTGATTTCGTTGTACGAGGTGCAATGACAATAAAGTAAACTAAACTAAACAATGGGACACGTCCATAGCCCAGAGTCATCAATCATGCTCTCCAGTTAGAATTTTGCCCGGCAGGAACTTCAGTCACCTTGTTACTATCTTTGAAAACTATTTATGGAATGCACTTTCAGTTTGCAAGCTGCCCCACTGCCCTTTCAGACCCCTTTCCCCCCCCCCCCTTTCTGTTGGCAACTCTAAAAAGACCAGAGAAATATTTTATGAGTTGACAAGCAGATGTATAACGGAGCATGTTAGTGCCACAGTTAATAAGTCATCCATCCGTAATTCATTAATCCATTGTTTTAATTGGGGGGAGGGGGGAAATCGATGGGGAACTCATCAAATTTGCAGACGACACCAAGCTGGCAGGAATAGCCAACACTCCAGAAAGCAGGCTTAAGATCCAGAGGCATCTGGGCAGATTTGAACATTGGGCGCTATCTAACAAACTGATGAAAAAAGTAAGGTTCTAACTTTAGGCAAGAAAAACAGAATACGCAGGTACAGTATATGTGGTGCCTTGCTCAATAGTAGTGAAGCAGTGTGAGAAAATTCCCAAAAGGTATTAATACTATTTTCAGAAGTTATTTGACTTATATATTGCAAGCTTTAGAAAATACAGGGACTTGCTGAATGTAACATGGAACCTGACCTGTGAACGTAACGTGACCTATGTACTAGATCTTTTCTGTAATGTATTGCAAGAGGTGGCTACCAGAAGTAACAGATGGTGTAAGATAATACCATATATGGAAAATGTAGCAAGAGAGAAAACTCCTTTTCTGTCATGGTATAGCCAAATTAATAGTTACGCCCTAGGCGTTACACCTCGGGAGTAACTCAGGGTTCAGAATTTGACATGTTAATGCTCTGAACCTTTGCGCAAATAAACCTTTTCCTCCAACCCTTCGTGGTCTTGTGTCCTGAACTGGTGACTAAGATTGCTGCAACAGTAGTAACTGAGAGAGGGTTCTCGGAGACCGAGTGGACAACCATTTAAATAGGAGCCAGCTGTGTGCAGCAGCTGCCAAAAAAGCCAATGCAATCCTAAGTTGCATTAGCAGAGGGATACAATCGAGATCAAGTGAGTAACTAATATTACTCTATAAAGCCTTAGTAAGACCACACCTAGAGTACTGCATCCAGTTTTGGTCACCACAATATAAAAAAGATGTTGAGACTCTAGAAAGAGTGCAGAGAAGAGCAACAAAAGAGGATTAGGGGACTGGAGGATAAAACATATAAAGAATGGTTGCAGGAAATGGGCCTAGCTAGTCTAATGAAAAAGAAAGGACCAGGGGAGACATGACAGTAGTGTTCCAATATCTCAGGGGCTGCCCTAAAGAAGAGGGAGTCAAGCTATTCTCCAGAGCACCTGAAATCAGGACAAGAAGCAACAGATGGAAACTAAACAAGGAGAGAAGCAACCTGAAATTAAGAAATTTCTTAACAGTGAAAACAATTAACCAGTGGAACAGCTTGCCACCAGAAGTTGTGAATGCTCCAACACTGGAAATTTTTAAGAAGAGATTGGACAGCCATTTGTCTGAAATGGTGTAGGGTTTCCTGCCTAAGCAGGGGGTTGGACTAGAAGACCTCCAAGGTCCCTTTCAACTGTTATTCTATTTTATTCTATTCCAGTTCCTGCCTCTCCTCCACCAGCCCATCCCAATGAAAACTCCTTGCATTTCCTTCCACTAATCTAGGCAGACTTGCTAATTTATTTATGATTTAAATTTATACAGCCAGCCCTCAACTTGGCCATTATTGGGCTCAGAATTTTGGCGGTAAGTTGAATTCTCCCCTTGACCGGATTCAATTTTGGGTCTTATTTTTACAATGGTCATTAAGTGAATCCTGCGGCCGTTAAGCCAAACCATTCTTCTGAAGGAGCCCAGTTTTGCCACTCACTTGCAAAGCAACGTCCCAAATCAAAGAGCCAACGGCCATAAAGGCGAGCACCCAAAATGCAGTCATGTGAGAGGCCATCGTAGCTTCAAGGTCGGGTCATAAGTACAGGTAGCCCTCGACTTAAACAACAGGTTCGTTTAGGGGCTGTTCAACGTTACAACGGCAACTATAAAAAATAGGGACTTACGACCGTTTTTCCTTGGCCGCATCCCCATGATCAACATTTAGACTCTCGACAACTGGTTTATATTTACGACCGTGGCTGGGGTGACGTGATCCCCTTTTGCGACCGTCTGACAAACAACGTCAGTGGGGAGAGCCTGATTCACTTAACAACCGGGCAGCAAGAAAAGTCGTAAAATGGGACAAAGTTCACTCCACAAGGTCCCTTCCAACTCTGTTAATCTGTGAAAAGTTGCCAGGTCAGCA
>NW_020717394.1:77029-89704 GCF_900518725.1 Notechis scutatus | reverse complement strand
TGCTGACCTGGCAACTTTTCACAGATTAACAGAGTTGGAAGGGACCTTGTGGAGTGAACTTTGTCCCATTTTACGACTTTTCTTGCTGCCCGGTTGTTAAATGAATCAGGCTCTCCCCACTGACGTTGTTTGTCAGACGGTCGCAAAAGGGGATCACGTCACCCCAGCCACGGTCGTAAATATAAACCAGTTGTCGAGAGTCTGAATGTTGATCATGGGGATGCGGCCAAGGAAAAACGGTCGTAAGTCCCTTTTTTTGATAGTTGCCGTTGTAACGTTGAACAGCCCCTAAATGAACCTGTTATTTAAGTCTAGGGCTACCTGTACTTACGACCCGACCTTGAAGCTACAATGGCCTCTCACATGACTGCATTTTGGGTGCTCGCCTTTATGGCTGTTGGCTCTTTGATTTGGGACGTTGCTTTGCAAGTGAGTGGCAAAACCGGGCTCCTTCAGAAGAATGGTTTGGCTTAACGGCCGCAGGATTCACTTAATGACCGTTGTAAAAATAAGACCCAAAATTGAATCCGGTCAAGGGGAGAATTCAACTTACCGCCAAAATTCCGAGCCCAATAATGGCCAAGTTGAGGGCTGGCTGTATAAATTTAAATCATAAATAGATCAGTAAGTCTGCCTAGATTAGTGGAAGGAAACGCAAAGAGTTTTTATTGTGATGGGCTGGTGGAGGAGAGGCAGGAACTGGAATAGAATAAAATAGAATAACAGTTGAAAGGGACCTTGGAGGTCTTCTAGCCCAACCCCCTGCTTAGGCAGGAAACCCTACACCATTTCAGACAAATGGCTGTCCAATCTCTTCTTAAAAACTTCCAGTGTTGGAGCATTCACAACTTCTGGTGGCAAGCTGTTCCACGGGTTAATTGTTTTCACTGTTAAGAAATTTCTTCTTAATTTCAGGTTGCTTCTCTCCTTGCTTAGTTTCCATCTGTTGCTTCTTGTCCTGATTTCAGGTGCTCTGGAGAATAGCTTGACTCCCTCTTCTTTGGGGCAGCCCCTGAGATATTGGAACACTACTGTCATGTCTCCCCTGGTCCTTTCTTTTTCATTAGACTAGCTAGGCCCATTTCCTGCAACCATTCTTTATATGTTTTATCCTCCAGTCCCCTAATCCTCTTTTGTTGCTCTTCTCTGCACTCTTTCTAGAGTCTCAACATCTTTTTTATATTGTGGTGACCAAAACTGGGTGCAGTACTCTAGATGTGGTCTTACTAAGGCTTTATAGAGTAACATTAGTTACTCACTTGATCTTGATTGTATCCCTCTGCTAATGCAACTTAGGATTGCATTGGCTTTTTTGGCAACTGCTGGACACAGCTGGCTCCTATTTAAATGGTTGTCCACTCGGACTCCGAGAACCCTCTCTCAGTTACTACTGTTGCAGCAATCTTAGTCACCAGTTCAGGACACAAGACCACAAAGGGTTGGAGAAACAGGTTTATTTGCGCAAAGGTTCAGAGCATTAACATGTCAAATTCTGAACCCTGAGTTACTCCCGAGGTGTAACGCCTAGGGAGTAACTATTAATCTGGCTATACCATGACAGAAAAGGAGTTTTCTCTCTTGCTACATTTTCCATATATGGTATTATCTTACACCATCTGTTACTTCTGGTAGCCACCTCTTACAATACATTACAGAAAAGGTCTAGTACATAGGTCACTTTACGTTCATAGATCAGGTTCCATGTTACATTCAGCAAGTCCCTGTATTTTCTAAAGCTTGCAACATATAAGTCAAATAACTTCTGCAAATAGTATTAATACCTTTTGGAATTTTCTCACACTGCTTCACTACTATTGAGCAAGGCACCACATATACTGTACCTGCGTATTCTGTTTTTCTTGCCTAAATGTAGAACCTTACTTTTTTCATCAGTTTGTTAGATAGCGCCCAATGTTCAAATCTGCCCAGATGCCTCTGGATCTTAAGCCTGCTTTCTGGAGTGTTGGCTATTCCTGACAGCTTGGTGTCGTCTGCAAATTTGATGAGTTCTCCATCGATTTCCCCCCCACCCCCCAATTAAAATAATGGATTAATGAATTACGGATGGATGACTTATTAACTGTGGCACTAACATGCTCCGTTATACATCTGCTTGTCAACTCAAAAAATATTTCTCTGGTGTTTTTAGAGTTGCCAACAGAAAGGGGGGGGGGAAAGGGGTCTGAAAGGGCAGTGGGGCAGCTTGCAAACTGAAAGTGCATTCCATAAATAGTTTTCAAAGATAGTAATAAGGTGACTGAAGTTTGTGCCAAGCAAAATTCTAACTGGAGAGCATGATTGATGACTCTGGGCTATGGACGTGTCCCATTGTTTAGTTTAGTTTACTTTATTGTCATTGCACCTCGTACAACGAAATCAAAACACCATCTTCAGTGCACATCATAACCATGAAAATCAACACAAACACACATCTTTCACACTCCACACATTGAACCCAAAAAACCCTGACACCACACCGACACTGCACCATACAGTAGAATTCAAAAGAGCTACCGCCCTGGGAGAGAAGCTGTTTTTCAGCCTATTTGTCCTTGTTTTCATTATCCTGTACCGTCTGCCAGATGGTAATAGTTCAAAAAAAAAAAAAAAGGGGGTGCCCAGGATGAGATGGATCTTTGAGAATGTTTTGAACTTTCTCAAGGCAGTGAAAGCTCTAAAGCTCTTCCAAAGAGGGGAGAGGGCAACCCATGATTAAACGTTAACCTTCTGGAGCGCTGTCCTATCTGCCACAGTGCAATTGGCAAACCATCCACAGGTGTGCAGTAAATTAAGATGCTCTCTATGGTGCAGCGGTAGGTCACCAGCAGTTTTCCATCCAGTTGTTGTTTTCTGAGAAGCCTCAGGTAGTATAATCTCTGCTGGGCCCTTTTGACCAGGGCTGCAATGTGAGCCCCCCAGGTCAGGTCCTCTTTTAGGGTAACACCCAGAAATTTAAAACTGACCACTTGCTCCCCTCGGTCTCCATTGATGAGCAAGGGCTGGATTTTTGACCTGTTCCTTCTATATAGTCCACTATCATCTCCTTGGTCTTCTTGGTGTTGAGGGCCAAGTTATTGGCTCCACACCATTGGAGAATATGAATTATAATACGCCCAGAGGGGTGGGGGGAAAACCAGGGTTAAGGGTGACAATGAATGATGTGCCTCAGTGTCGGCTACACCCAGGCAGTGCCGGACATGTTAACTCCCAATAAATCTTTTGGAAGTTTTAGAAGTTTGGCTCGAGACTCATGATTTAATTGGGGTGAAGTGCCGGAATCCTGACACTGCTAATATTAAAATGCCAGCGTTTAAACATCCGCCTCCGATTCCTATTTCCCTTCCGCCCAACTTTTAAATTTCATGCTCTTACAGGTGGTCCTTGACTTACGATGATTCAGTTAGTGACTCGAAGTTACAAAGGCATGGGAAATAAGTGACGTATGGCCAGTTTGTCACGTGACCGGGACAGCATCCAGGCGCCTGGCCACTGTCTCGTATTTACGACGGTCGCGGCGTCCCTGGGGTGGGGTAGGGCTGGAATCCCCTTTGGCAACCTTCTCACGAGCAAAGTCAATGGGGAAGCCGGATTTGCTTAACGACCGTGTGGCTAACTTAACGACTGCCGCGGTTTGCTTAACGACCGTGGCAAGCAAGATCGTCTAATGGGGAAAAACTCAAATGTCTCAGCGATGGAAATTTTGGGCTCCGTTTGTGGTTGTTGAGGACCACCTGAATTCCATTGTTTGGTTTTATTAGTGTTGTTATATTTACTTTTTAAAATCTTTTCACTTTTTAAAATCTTTTCACGTTTTGTTGTTGTAAGTGGGCCCAGAATAGCCCCGTGGCGAGGAAGGTGGGAAAAATATTTAACAAATAAATAAAAAGGACTAGGGGAGGCGTGATAGCAGTCTTCCAATATCTCAGGGGCTGCCCCAAAGAAGAGGGAGTCAAGCTATTCTCCAAAGCCCCAGAAGGCAGGACAAGAAGCAACGGATGGAAACTCATCAAGGAGAGAAGCAACTTAGAACTAAGGAGGAATTTCCTGACAGTGAAAACAATTAAAACTTGCCTCCAGAAGTTGTGAACGCTCCAACACTGGAAGTTTTGAAGAAGTAATTGGATAGCCACCTGTCTGGAATGGTACATATGGTCTGCTCAAGCAGGGGGGTTGGACTAGATGATCTCCAAGGTCCCTTCCAAACACTGTTATTTTATGTTCCAATTTGGGAGATGTTGGCTAATCATTTTGTCTGAAGTGGTGTAGGGTTCTCCTGCCTAAGCAGGGGGTTGGACTAGAAGACCTCCAAGGTCCCTCCCAACTCTTTGTTATTCTATTCTAAATACAACTGCAGTGTAGTTCTCCCCTCCCCAATTTCCCCCAGGCTCAAACTCAGAGCGCCGTAAGACAAACAAGGACAGGGCTTAGAAATATTTCAACTTTATTGAATAATCCAATTTATTTTCCCCAAAATGCACAACACCCCCCCATCCCTCAGGACAACGGAGTCGCTGCTTTGAGCGCGAGACACATTCAGATATCAGTGTAGGCACAAATGGATAGAAGAGCCATGGAGCCAATTTTTCAACGGTGTGAGGTAAATTGAAGTTGTTTTTTTAAAAAAAAAAATCCCACCTTTTTATTATTTTTAGATATAATTCAAGGTGGCGGACATACCCACTGGCCCTTCCTCTTCCTATTTTCCCCACAACTCTGGGAGGTGAACTAGGTGGAGAGTGAGCGATGGGCCCAGGCATCCAGCCAGCTTTCGTGCCTAAAGCAGGACTAGAACTCCCTGTCGCCTGGAGAGCTGCCCAAAGTCACCCAGCTGTTTTGTTTTTTTTTTGCGTGTGCCTAAGGCGGGACTAGATTTCCCGAGTCTCCCGAGGACTGGCTCAACGTCACCCAGGCGGCTTACACGCTAAGGGTAGAACTAGAACTCACGGTCTCCTGGCTACTGAAGCAAAGTCACCCAGCCCACCACCACCCTGCGAGGTGGATTAGGTTGAGAGCGAGTGACTGACCCAGTCACCCAGCAGGCTTTCACCCCCAAAGCAGGACTAGAACTCACTTTCTGGATTAGTCCAAAGTCACCCGGTCGGTTTTCGTGCTTAGGACAGAACTAGAACTCACTGTCCCCTGGTTATTGACTCAAAGTCACCCAGCCCACAACTACTTGTGGGGTGGACTTAGGTTGAATGACTGACCCAGTCACCTTTCGTATCTAAAGCAGGACTAGAACTCACTTTTTTCTTGATTAGTCCAAAGTCACCTACCTCTTTTTTGTGCTTAGGACAGAACTAGAAGTCACTGTCTCCTGGTTATTGATCCAAAGTCACCCAGCCCACAACCATGTGAGGTGGAGTTAAATTGAGAGTGACCGGCCAGCTTTCATACCTGTGGCAGGACTAGAACTCACTTACCCCTGGTTATTGATCCAAAGTCACCAGCTGAGTTGGAGTTGAGAATTAACTGACCCAGTCACCTTTCATGTCTAAAGCAGGACTAGAACTCACGGTCTCCTGGTTATTGATCCAAAGTCACCCAGCCCACAACCCTTTGAGGTGAAGTTAGGTTGAGTCACCCAGCCAGCTTTCATGCCTGTGGTGGCACTAGAACTCACTGTCTCCTGGTTATTGATCCAAAGTCACCCAGCCCACAACAACCCTGTGAAGTGGAGTTGAGTGTGTGACTGATCCAGTCATCCAGCCAGCTTTCGTACCTGGGGCAGGACTAGAACTCACCATCTCCTTTTTAGCCTGGTTGCCTTAACCACTAGACCAACCAGACTAAAGTCACCTCCATCCTTCACACACCATCTTTCCTATTAAGAAATCTGGCAGGGAGCAGGGCCACCATCTTGCCAGAACTAAAAATGGCCGACTGGAGAAATCCAAAGGCCTCACCGGTCCAGCCCCATCTTGTGGAAATCAAGCCCGTGTTTTTCAGTAGATCCCGCCGAAGCAACTTCATTTTTTTCTGTCCTGAATTTCAAGACTTTTAATTTAATCAGTTGTATGATTAGGAGGATCGTCTCTAATATTCTACTTTCTCTACATAACGGACCACCAAACCTTAATTTTTTCCTAACTAAAAAACAAAACACCCACAAACCCAGTGCTGGGTTTTCTACCTTTTTCCTAAAATTAAGAGTGTGACAATCCTTAGTTGGCTGGCCCAAAAAGAAAGTCCTGAACCAATGAAATTCAGCTTCTCTTTCCTCGAAAGATCCCCTCTTCTCCCCTGTAATCCCATTTACACAGCTCAAGATTTTCGGTTGTTAAGTGAGACGTTTTGAGTTCTGCCATTTTGCCCCCTTTCTTGCCACAGCCGTTAACGTGAATCGCTGCCGTTGATAAGCGAGCAACACGGCCGTTCAGGGAACCACGGCAGTGACTCACTTAACAACGAAGGCCGTAAAATGGAACCTCACTGAACATGTTTTTAGCTTAGGAATGGCAATTTTGAGGCTCGAGTGTGGTCGTAATTCGAGGACTACCCGTATGAGAGAAACAATAAGACCCCTCCCAATCTGGGGAAAAAAAAAAAAAAAGGAACACGATTCCACAGGTAGGAACATGGCTCAAAAAGACCCAGGAAGATAGAATCTTAGTCCGAGGCTGCCCTCCTCAGCTGGGCATCTTCTAGGTGCACTCGTGCTGGGAGTTCCAGGCGTTGAAATCCACCACAGGGAGGAACTACTCCTAAGATATACACCATGTGTGGTTTTTTTTTTGAGGGGGTGGTTTGGGGAATTGGTGCAAATCCTGTAGTAGTGGGGTTACTTTGCAGGTGTTCTTGTACGAAGGCCACAAACTAGGAAATAAAGAGACCCTGGAGGGGACTGGAGAACGATTACAGGAACTGGGTCTGGCTAGTCTAGGGAAGAGAAGGACCAGGGGAGACAGGAGAGCATCTTCCAATATTTGAGGGGCTGCCACAGGGAGGAGGAAGGGGGTCAAGCTATTCTCCAAGGCACCCAAAGGCCAGACAAGGAATAATGGATGGAAAGTGAACAAGGAGAATTTCAACCTGGAAAGAAGGAGAAACTTTCTGACCGTGAGAACAATCAACCAACAGAACAGAAGTTGCCCTCGGAAGTTGTGGGAGCGCCATCACTTGAGACTTTCAAGAGATTGGACTCCCATCTGTCAGAAATGGTGTAGGGTCTCCTGCTTGGGTAGGGGGTTGGACTAGATGACCTACAACGGGGTGGGCAAACTTTTTGGCTCGGGGGCCTCATTGACTTTTAAAATTTGACAGACGGGCCGCCACCTGGTGTCGAAATGCCTGTCATTACAAGTCAAAATCAAATGAATGCAATCATTCAATCATTCACATCAAACCTTAATTCTGTACCAATCTTCGGTGGGCCGGATTAAAAAGACCAACGGGCCAGATGTGGCCCGCGGGCTGTAGTTTGCCCACCCCTGGCCTACAAGGTCCCTTCCAACTCTGATTATCTGTTAATCTATTACCCCAAGCTTTCGTTGTCTCCAAGTCAGCAGAATGCCAGGTGGCTGGGTATCTTGGAAGAAGGGCGGAAAAGGCTCCTTCTAAAGTCAAGCACGATAGCCCCACCAAAAAAAGGCACCCTGGATTAAAAACAGCCAACAGGGTGTTTATTCTGGGTGTGAACAGCTATGTGAACAGCTCTCTGGATGTATGTGAGTTTTAAAATTGTTTACCCCTCCCAATTCCATGGCCAATGGGGGCAGATGGCGAATTGCTTCTTCTCTGCAAATAAAAATGTAGAATTTTTTCCCCCCCTCCTCCTCACTTGCAAAGACACTGCGAGGAGACCGGGGTGTATGTGTGTGTGTGAATTTTCCTTCCCACGTTGCTAAAACCTTTGCATTTCAAAGTTTTTAAGCCCTCCTTGATAACCGAGAACCCCCTTCCTTGAAAAACCAAGATCCAGAAGTGGAGAGACACAACTCTTTCGCAGTGTGTGTCAAAAGCCTCACCCCCCTGCCCTTGGGTTGGCTTTCCCACCAGATGCGTCCCAGGTGGAGGAATGAAGGAATTTGGGGGGGGGGGGGGCGCCAGGGCGGATCCAGCCAATCACCGGGAAGGCAACCTCCTCAGGCAGGTTGCCTCACTCGGCGCTAGGGAGGTCGTAGCGATACTTGGAAATCGTACAGTGGGCCAGCCTGCCGTAGATGGTGGGGAGGACGTAGTGGTGGTACTTGCGGAAGCCAACCCCTTCGTACATCGCCCGGGCTTCGTGCTGGACCATGAGGGTGTTCAGCACCACCGAAGAGTAGCCGTGTTCCCGGGCGAAACCGATCACAGTCTTGCAAAGGGCTTTGGCGATGCCGAAACCCCGGTAGTCCTTCCGAACGGACATCCGTTTCAAGGTGAGTTCCTTGCGCTGCCCTTCAGCGGGCCTGGCCCCGACGGTGGCCACCACGCACTCGTCCACCTCGGCCACCCAAAAGCACGAGCCTTTGTGGCCCAGGTACGTGGCCTGGATGTCCAGCAGGTCCTCTTGGAGGCAGCGGTCGATGTACATGGACCAGATGTAACCCAGGAGCTGCTGCCCGACGGCCAACAGCAAAGTGATGGCCAGGATGGGTAGGAGCAACGACTTGGAGCTGGTCAGCAGGAGGCTGAAGGTGCAAGCCAGGATCAGGATGACCCAAGGCTGCTTCAGCACGTGGAGGCAGAGGGTGGGCACGTACTCGCTCATGCCGGTGGCGAACAAGTCGCGCACGGTCTCGTGGTCCCCGGGACAGTACTCGCGGATGTGGTAAGACACCATGGTGCGCTGGGCGGGGTGGGTGGGTCAAGAGGCAGCAAGGAGAATCCAGAGACGCCTTGATGATAAGAAAAGAAAGAAAAATCAAAAGGGAGGTAGTTAACGGAGAAGATAATGGAGCATTTCTTGCTTGGGATCACCTTGGAATTTTTCTTTTTATTAAAACTTCTTTCTTAAGTTTATCCAAGTACTGGCTGGATACCCGTGCTTCACTACAAAACTATGTGTTCGGGCTTAGTTTTGTGGGGAGGAAAATAAGGGGGAGAAATTCCTGCCTCTGCCTACCAGCATCCATCGGTATTCACCTGGCTAGCGTCCTGTCAGTGTGCGAGAGAGTTGAGGGCTGTTTGGAAACTGAACGAATATTTGCTGTGTGAGCAAGGAGACAGCAAGGAGCCTGGGCGTGGCTTAGCTCAACTGTTCTGTACTAAAGCTGCTTGGTGTTGCTGTGAAACTGAAACTCCTCTGCTTGTGTTTTGCATTTGGAACAGATTTCATTTCAGGTAGGGAGGGGGAGTAGAACTCCTTAGCATCAGAGCATGTTAATAATAATAATATAGGAAATACTAATGCTCTGATGGTCATTTCGAAAAATCCTTTCTTAGTGAGCACCTAGAAGCCAAGAGGAACATACGGGCCAAATTTCAAGGTTGTAGCCTTTACGGTTCTGGAGATTTTGTGATGATGCGTGAGTGGTATTTTGCCGTGTGTGTGTGTGTGCACGCACGTGGAGGTAGAAGAAGAAATACAAAGGAAAAAACATTGAAAAGTAAGAAGAGAGGAAGGGGGAAAGAGGGGGTATAGCATAATGGAAGGAAAAAAAGGAAAAAAGCACCGACTTCTAACTCTCTTTGGCACAGTCAAAGGGAACAACATTGCAACCACAACGTTTTCCTTTTACACACCAGTACATTCAAGCCGTTTCTATAACAATAAGTCTAATTTACAAAAACAGAATTGAATTTTCATATCTTTTTTCCCCACATTGCAAACCCAAAGTCAGGAAGCAGTTTCGAACTAGAGACAAAATTAAATATAATCTCTTATTTGGATAAAAGAAGCATTTTAACCATCTCAGCTTCCCTTGCTGTGGGGAAGGGAATTTTTCAGGGCAGCTACCAGCTTCTGCTGTCCCTCTTCTCTGATTCTCCAGATAAAATAGCATTTGAGCTATATTTGGTATTTTGGGTCAAAATCCAGCAGCTTGGCAATTAATTGCCTTCCTATTTATGATGGTTGAAGTGATTCCCTTTTGAGACCTTCCGACAAAGCCAGATTCACTTAACAACCGTGCCACTGCAGTGATTCACTTAAGAACTGTAACAGTGCAACTATCATAAATAGGAGTCCATTGCCAAACATCTCAATTCTGATCCTGAATCTGAATTTTGATCCTGTGACCTGCAACATAAGAGTGAAAAAAAGTCGTCAATATGAATGGTTTGAGGTGTCATCATAACTTTGAACAGTCACTAGATAAATGGTTGTAAGTTGAAGACCACCTGCATTGATTCTTTCAAATTTTGGAGACCGCTATGTCCGTGGTGGCTTATAAATAAAAACTAAAAACAAAATATACCAAAGAAAAAAAAAGACAATCGATCAGAAGGCACAACCAAATAAATTCCCACCTCCCAAACCACCAAGAGTGGCTCAGGCATCAACCCTAACAGCAATACCTATATAAATTGTGGAAGATGGGTAGTGTGTCCCTTGAAAAAAAAAAATCAAGGACCAGGTTGGGACAACTTATAAGCTGTTGGGATCTTTTAGTTTTGGGACCTATAACCTGTAAGGGTTATAGGTTATATATAACCTATATAACTTGGGACAACCTATAAGCTGTTGGGACCTATAAACTGTGGCGGATGGGCCTTTTAGTCTTATGCTTTTGGAGTGCTTGAAGAGGGAATCATGGATGATGGGAGTTGTAATTCACACACGGGGAAGGGCATACTAGGGAAGCCAACACCTCAGGATGCAAAAAGATCTTAGCAAGCCTGAACAAAAGGGCCCTATCTAACAAAATATGGAGAAAAGCAAGATTTTACAGTTAGGAAGGGGGAAAAAAATCAAAGGTGTAAGTATAGATTTCGCAAAACCTGGTTCAAAAACAGTCACTGTGAGAGGGACCTTGGAGTCTTAGTGGACTATCATTTAGACATGAACCAGCTGTGTGCAGTAACAGCCAAGAAAAGCTAATACAGTCCGGGTTGTATAAACAGAGGCATAGAATCAAAACCATGTGAAGGATTAGTACTGCTTTATACAACCTTAGTAAGGCCGCACCTGGAATACTGCACCCAGTTTTGCCCCCATTACAAAAAAAGATGTTGAAACTTTGGAAAAAGTGCGGAGAAGAGCAACCAGGGTGTTTAAAGGCCTGGAGACTAAAACATACAAAGAACGGGTTGCAAGATTTGGGTTTGATTAGTCCAGAGAAAAGAAGGACTTTTATGGGGGGTGGGGGACATGATAGCAGCCTTCCAGTATTTGAGGGGCTGCCCCAAACAGGAGGAGGGTCAATTTATTTTCCAAAGCACCAGAAAGCAAGATAGGAAACAATGATTGGAAACTAATCCAGGGGAGAAGCAACCTGGAATGAAGGAGAAACTTCCTAACAGGGAGGACAATTCACCAGTGGAACTACTCGCCACCAGAAGTTGTGGGTGCTTCATGGCTGGAGGTGTTTAAAGAAGAGATTGGTTTTTATCTTATCACCCAATAAAAATGTTAAACCGGTTAAGAAGAGACTGGACAGCCACTCGTCTGAAATGCTACAGGGTCTCCTGCTTGTGGGTTGGACTAGATGACCTCCCAAGGTCCCTTCCAGCTCTATTCTGATTAAGCTGAACTACGTAGTAGGCTAACCGTGGAAGAGAAATCACGGCAGTTCTGTGCATCTGGCGGCCCCAGGCTAGAGAAAACCAGAGTCTCTGCGGTAGCCGCGGGCGATGGGTGTTGTAGTCCCCCCCCCCCCCACACACACAATGGAGGGCAAGCCACCCCGTTGGGAGCCGCACGGACGCGAGAGTCCCTGGGGGGCGGCCCGCTCTCGCTGCCCGGATAAGGAAGCCTTCGTCAGCCTTCTGCCCCTGGGAGTCCGAAGTACCTGCGGGCCAACGCCGCCTTCGCCTTCTACGACACCGCCGCCCTCAGCAGCAACGCCGCGGCCACGCACTGGCCGCATCAAACGTCGTCATTTCCGGATGGCGAGCGCGCTTCCGGCTCTTCCCCGAGAAGTCGGAGAGAGACCGTCCCACCTCTATGGTAAGAATCGGCAGCCCGGAGGACTCATTCTTTGGACCTGGGGGGGGAAAGGGGCGTGGTCAGCCAGGCTTGCACGTGCGGCCGCCGGCGCGCCTGCGCGCCCTTCCGCGGACGGGATGGGAGGTGGAGGAAAGGTCCCCAAGGCTCCAAGGGGGCCTCGGAAGCTCCTCCCAAGTGGCCTCTGCGCCGCGCAAGCGCAGATCTCGCCGTTTGCACCTGGCGGCAGTGCAGGCGTCGGGACTATAGTTCCCAGGATTCATTGGGAGGGAAACAGCCGTCACGTGGTGGGTTAGCTCAGGTAGGACCGCAGTCGAGGCCAACATTTATGTTGCTAAGTGACATATTTGTTAAGTGAGTTTTTCCCCATCTTCTTTCTTTTTGTCTGCCTCTAATATATATCCATCCTATCTATCATCTGTTTCTATGTGTGTGTGTCTCCTCTCTCTCTCTCTAATCTCTCCCTCTCATCTACCTACCTACCTACTATCTATCAATCTATCATCTATTAAATATCATCTATCATATCTATTTATCTATCTATCATCTATTATATCTGTCTATTATCTACCTATGTATCTATCATCTATATTATCTATCATCTATCATCTATCTATTATCTATCATCTATATTATCTATCAATCAT
>NW_020717394.1:60244-77019 GCF_900518725.1 Notechis scutatus | reverse complement strand
TCCATTATATCTATGTATCTATCATCTATATTATCTATCATCTATATTATCTATCATCTATATCGTATCTGTTATATCTATGTATCTATCATCTATATTATCAATCATCTATCATATCTATTATCTATGTATCTATCATCTATATTATCTATCTATATTGTATCTATATCTATCTATTATCTATGTATCTATCATCTATATTATCATCTAACTATCATATCTATTATATCTATTTATTATCTATCATCTATTATATCTATTTATTATCTATCTATGTATCTATCTGTTATCTACCTACCTTCTTACCTACCTACCTACCTATCTATCATCTCTCCACTGTATTTATCTCCATTCTGTATTTCTGTCTTTCTATCCATCAATCATCCATCAATCATCCATCTATCTTATCTATCTAGCTTATGTATTGTTGGAAGAAACATCCAGGTCCAGTTCCAATCCAGGAGGTTCTGGTGCAACTGACCACATGGAGTTGAGAGTGAGCGGTTTTTATACCTTCTCTTAGGCTTTGCACTTGAACCTCCTGTTCCTGTGCAAGAACGTGTATTCTGTTGGCTGTTGTCAGGTTCCCATGGGGCCATGTAGGGGTCAAGTTTGTCTGAGCTAAGTTTGGTTGAAGTTTGGAGGGTGACGCAATGTAGTGAAGCTCTGCTGCTAGATGGTAGAGGGTTAATCCTATTACGTCCTGAGAGATCATGTCTTAATCCCATCATCCTGGAGCTGGAGGTCTTTTGTTTTGTAGATAGGATGGCCCAATCTTTCTCAATGGGCACAAAATATCTGCTGAAGGCAGGGAGTTGGAGCTCTGAGTTTGCGTCTACCTTAAGATTTGTGTTTTTCTTTTAGGGAAAATATTTTATCCTGCCTTTTAATAATATTCCTCAAAATATTTCATTCTTCTAGGAAAGGGTGTGAGTGCTAACTTTCTCTCTCTCTCTCCCTCTCTCTCTCCCTCCCTCCCTCCCTCCTTCCCTCTCTCATCTACTACCTACCTACCTACCTATCTCCACTGTACCTATCTATCTCCATTCTCTTTGTGTCTCCCTCTAATCCAGAGGTCTCCAAACTTGGCAACTTTAAGACTTGTGGACTTCAACTCCCAGAATTCCTGAGCTAACATGACTGGAGGAGGAATTCTGGGAGTTGAAGACCACAAGTCTTAAAGTTGCCAAATTTGAGGACCTCTGGGCTAATCTGTCTCTGTCTCTCTCATATTGTATAGCTGCCCATGTCACACAAAAGTGCCCCTTGTTGAGACCATACCTAGAAACCCCTTTCTGTAATTCTGGGCATCATATGCTGGCTGGGAGTTGAAGTCCACACGCATCTTAAAGTGACCCAAGGTTAAGAAATGCTACCCTAAACCATCCCCTTCCAACTTCACAAACGTAAGTCCGTTTCATTTTTTCCACTCTTCCGTTGGGCTGACAAAACTCGCCCCTTCTAATAATTGTTCAGGTAGATCTTCACAGCAAGGCCTTAACCAGCATGAAGGTGTGACTACACTACTTGGCAATTTGGTGTGTTGCAGAGGTGGTATATTCAGCAGGTTTTGACCAGTTCTGGAGAACCAGTAGCGGAAATTTTGAGTAGTTGGGAGAACCGGTCAATCCCACCTCTTTTGACTGACCCCGCCAACCCCATCTCTTTTCTGCCTCCCATTGAGTCCCAGCTGAATGGCTGGGTCTTCATTGGTTGCCCTGCACAGGAGAACAGAGCTGGAAAGCAGGTTAGTATTGTGATTAGCCAGCAGCAGTGAGGAGGAGGCTCCCGAGAAGCCTGTGCTAAGTGTGAGTGAGCGCAGGATGATTTGTCGAAGAGAACAGCTGGAGCAGCACGGGCGACTCGGGATTAAGAATGCAACGTAATGGCCCCTCCCTTCAGGGAATATAAGCCTGGTTTCAAAGGGTTTTTGCTTTTGCAGAAAGCAATTTTTTTTTTTGAAGAACTCAGTGTTGTGTGTAGAGACTCCGGTTTATCTGAAGAATTCTGTCAAGGCTTTTCTGGTTGGGCTAATTGGCTGCAAGCCATCTTTTTATCTACGAAGAAGTTTATTTGTAGATTAAAGCTGTGAAGGTTTGAGTTAGTGAGTTTGAGATTTTCTTTCCGGTAACAGGGTTGGGTCAAAGAACAGTTAGTGGGGTGAGGAGGGAAGGGGGATTTTGCAGCATCCTTCCCCTGCCATGCCCACCAACCCACGCGCACAGAACCAGTAGTAAAAAAAAATTTGAATCCCACCACTGGGGTGTGGCCTTTGTCTTCTGCAGAAGGCGAGAAAATAAAAAGCAGAAGCACGGAACCTGGGAAAGATTAAATATCCAAAGGATTTATTTGGTAAAAACTCTTTGAAGGCCCCTTGACTCGCAAGGAAGCGGCAATTTTCATGGAAGCCATTCTCATAATATGGCAGGATTCTCCTGCCCTGCCCCAAATGTTGCCTGGCAAGCCCCCCCGTGACTTCCTGATCCGGAGAAGCAGACAGCCGGTTCCGCCAGGACCAGCCTGCCGGACGCAAAGCTGTGACCTATTTTGGGTCATTCCCATTTGTGGGGCTTAAGAAAACGGTGTAGAATGCAGAGTTGGGGTGGGGGGGAGAAGTGGGGTAGGGGACTAAGTTGTAGAAGGTGTACAGGTAGTCCTCAACTTACAACCGTTTGTTTAGTGACCAAAATGGCACTGAAAAAAAAGTGACCAAGGACCGTTTTTCACACTTACGACCGTTGCAGTGTCCCCATGGCCACGTGATCACAATTCAGAGGCTTGGCAACTCATAGTTACGACGGCTGCGGTATCCCGGGGTGTGTGTGTGTGTCATGTTATCCCCTCTTGCGACCTTCGGACGAGCAAAGTCAACGGGGAAGCCAGATTCACTTAATGACCGTGTTGCTAACTTAAGAACTGCAGCGATGCGTTTAACCCCTGCAGCAAGAAAGGCCACAAAGTCGGGCAAAACTCACTTAAATGTCTCGCTTAACAGCATAAATTTCGGGGCTCGGTTGTGGTCGTAAGCCAAGGACTGCCTGTACTCTTTTAGCCGTGATATTCCCGCATCTTCATTTTTTTGTGTTCGGAATTCAACTGTGGGAGAGATGAAGTAATAAGAGAAGAAAGCTTGTCTGAATGGCAAGGAAGGAAGGAAGGAGATGGGGGTGAGAGGAGGAAGGAAGGAAAGGTAGAGGAAGGAAGGATAAAAGAGAAAAGGAAACAGAGGGAGAGAAGAAGGAAAATGATAAGGAAGGAATGGCTAAGAGAAGGAGAAAGAGTGAAAGAAAAGATGGAAAGGAAGGAAAAAATGGAATGAAGGAAGGAGAAAAAAGAAGAAAAGGAAGGAAGGAAATGGAGGAATTAAGAAATGGAAACGAAAGAGGGGGAAAGGAGAGGAAGGAAGGAAGGAGATGGGGATGAGAGAAGGAAGGGAGGAGGAAGGAAAATTAGAGGAAGGAAGGGGTAAAAGAAAAGGAAACAAAGAGGGAAAGAAAATGATAAGGAAGGAAAGGCTAAGAGAAGGAGAAAGTAAAAGGAAAGATAGAAAGGAAGGAAAAAATGGAATGAAAGAGAAGGAAAAAAGGAAGGAAATGGAGGAAATAAGAAACATAAACAAAGGGAAAAAGGAGAAGAAGGAAGAAAGGAGATGGGGATGAGATGAAGCAAGGAAGGGAGGAGGAAGGAAGGAAGGAAGGAAGGAAGGAAGGAAGGAAGGAAGGAAGGAAGGAAGGAAGGAAGGAAGGAAGGAAGGAAAGGTAGAGGGAGGGAGGAAGGGGTTAAAGAGAAAAGGAAACAAAGGGAGAGAGGAAGGAAAATGACAAGGAAAGGCTAAGAAAAGGAGAAAGTGAAAGGAAAGATGGAAAGGAAGGGTAAAAATGGAATGAAGGAAGGAGAAGAAAAGGAAGGAAGGAAATGGAGAAATTAAACGGAAACGAAAGAGGGGAAAAGGAGAGGAAGGAAGGAGGGAGGGAGATGGGGATGAGAGAAGGAAAGGAAGGAAGGAAGGAGGAAGGGAGGGAGGGTAGAGGAAGGAAGGAAGGGGTAAAAGAGAAAAGGAAACGAAGAGAGGAAAGAAAATGATAAGAAAAGAGTAAGAGAAGGAGAAAGTGAAAGGAAAGATGGAAAGGAAGGATAAAAATGGAATGAAGGAAGAAGAAAAGGGAGGAAGGAAATGGAGGAATTAAACAGAAATGAAAGACGGGAAAAGGAGAGGACGGAAGGAAGGAAAGAGAAACGTTCAGGTATTTGCAAAGCTATCACCATATTTCTCCATAAAATGCCAGGCTAGAATATCTCGGTTCTTTTGAAAGTCCAGGAGGCACATTCGCCGTTTGGGGGCCGAGGGCCGGCATTCTCGCAAGCATCCCCAAACCGAAAGGACCCCCAGGCGGAAGAAGGGCCCGAGAGCCGCGTCCTCCTCGGGGCGCTGCCTTGCGGCCTTTCCTTGCCCTCACTGGGCCTGTCGCTGGGCCTGCAGTTGGCGCAGACGCAGCTGGCGCAGACGCAGCGCCAGGTCCTTGGGCACCTTCCCGCCCTTGGCCAGGATCTCTCGCAGACGCTGCTTGGGGGTCTTGGTCAGGCGGAAGTCACAGAGGGTGGGGTTGTTCTCGTAAGAGACGTGGCAGGTCCGGGTGACGGGGTGGTAGCCCTCGGCCGTGGCGGTCACCTCGTACTCGCCGGGGTTGAGCAGGCGCCAGTAGTCCCCATCGAAAGCTGCCGGGGGAATGGAAGAGGGGTGCTTAGTGGTGTCTGAGCTTGGCTGCTTTCTGGCAGACCTTTCATTACTCAGCTAGGGAATAGTATCAGTGCTTGAAGGGTTGGGGGGTTTGTGGAGAGGAGCAGGAGGAGGAGGAGGAACAAAGGAGGATGGGGAAAAGAGCAACAGGAGGAGGAGGAGGACTGAGGTCCTTGGTGCTCTCTGAGCTTGGTTGTTTTCTTGCAGACATTTAGTGGCCCAACTAGGTAACATCATCAGTGCTAGAAGGCAGTGGGGTTTGCAGAGAGGAGGAGGAGGAGGACTGTGGGGTCCTTGGTGCTCTCTGAGCTTGGTTGCTTTCTTGCTGGCGTTTCATTACCGAACTAAGGAATATTATCAGTGCTAGAAGGCAGTGGGGTTTTCAAAGAGGAGGGGGAGGAGGAGGATGACTTTGGGGTCCCTGGTGCAGTTTTCTTCCAGAAGTTTCATTACCCAACGAGGTAACATCATCAGTAATGTTGAACAGCACTGCTGACGTTACCTAGATGGGTCATGAAACGTCTGCAAGGAAGCCACCCAGCTCAGAGACCACCATGGACACCACAGTCATCCTTCCTCCTCCTCCTCCTCCTCCTCCTCCTCCTCCTCCTCCTCCTCCTCTTCCTCTCCGTAAACGCCCCCTCCCTTCTAACCCTAAGGCTGTTACCTAGTTGGGTCATGAAACATCTGCAAGAAAACCACCCTCCGCTTAACCCGGAGCTACCAATATTCTCCCTTATTGGTAAACGGAAGAGGAGTTTTAACGGGGAGAGCCATTGCACCGGGTGCCCACACGGGCCATGCCCAGCCTTTTTGGTACCTGTCCTGATGTCGTGGTTGATGCCGTCAACGGAAATGATGGCATCGGCGATGCCTTGCTCCGTGTCTTTGTCCCGGACGATCCCCTTAATCCCTCGGTGGATCTGAAAGGAGGCAGACGATTAGCTGGCACATTGGGGTTAAGGCCCCAGACTGGAAGAGCACACAGCAGTGAGTTCTAGTCCTGTCTTAGGGCCCAAAAGCAACCAAAAAAAAAAAAAAATGCTCACTGTGGACAACGGGCTGGTTTAACGACTGTGGTGTTCCCTTAACCACCATGGTGATTCACTTAACGACTGCCGGACAAAAGAAAGGTTGTAAAATTGGCACAGCCACGTGATGACCTGCCTAACGATGGAAAACGACTTAGGACCGCCATGGCTTATGGCTCAATTACGATCGTAAGTTGACTTCCTCTATGCCAAATCCCATGTTGCTGTTCTCGAGTCTTCTGCCCTGTGTGGGAAATAGAGGGAGTCCTCGACTTACAGAGGTTCATTCAGTGACCGTTCGAAGGGACAACGGCACTGAAAAAACGGGGACTGTTTTTCCCACTTAACAACCATTGCAGCTTCCCTCGTGGTCACGTGATCAAAATTCAGATGCTTAGTGACTCATATTTACGACAGTTGCTGTGTCCTGGGATCCCTTTTGGTGACCTTTTAACAAGCAAAATGTCAACTCATAAAATACACTGCTCAAAAAAATAAAGGGAACACTTAAACAACACAATGTAACTCCAAGTCAGTCACACTTCTGTGAAATCAAACTGTCCACTTAGGTAGCAACACTGATTGACAATCCATTTCACATGCTGTTGTGCAAATGGAATAGACAACAGGTGGAAAGCATAGGCAGTTAGCAAGAGTGGTTCTGCAGGTGGTGACCACAGACCACTTCTCAGTTCCTATGCTTTCTGGCTGATGGTTTGGTCACTTTTGAATGCTGGCGGTGCTTTCACTCTAGTGGTAGCATGAGATGGAGTCTACAACCCACATAAGTGGCTCAGGTAGTGCAGCTCATCCAGGATGGCACATCAATGCGAGCTGTGGCAAGAAGGTTTTCTCTGTCAGTGTAGTGTCCAGAGCATGGAGGCGCTACCAGGAGACAGGCCAGTACATCAGGAGACGTGGAGGAGGCCGTAGGAGGGCAACAACCCAGCATCAGGAGCGCTACCTCCGCCTTTGTGCAAGGAGGGACAGGAGGAGCACTGCCAGAGCCCTGCAAAATGACCTCCAGCGGGCCACAAATGTGCATGTGGCTGCTCAAACGGTCAGAAACAGACTCCATGAGGGTGGTATGAGGGCCTGACATCCACAGGTGGGGGTTGTGCTTACAGCCCAACACCGTGCAGGACGTTTGGCATTTGCCAGAGAACACCAAGATTGGCAAATTCACCACTGGCGCCCTGTGCTCTTCACAGATGAAAGCAGGTTCACCCTGAGCACATGTGACAGACGTGACAGGGTCTGGAGACGCCGTGGAGAATGTTCTGCTGTCTGCAACATCCTCCAGCATGACCGGTTTGGCAGTGGGTCAGTAATGGTGTGGGGTGGCATTTCTTTAGGGGGCCGCACAGCCCTCCATGTGCTCGCCAGAGGTAGCCTGATTGCCATTAGGTACCGAGATGAGATCCTCAGACCCCTGGTGAGACCATATGCTGGTGCATTTGGCCCTGGGTTCTTCCTAATGCACGACAATGCTAGACCTCATGTGGCTGGAGTGTGTCAGCAGTTCCTGCAAGACGAAGGCATGGATGCTATGCACTGGCCCGCCCGTTTCCCAGACCTGAATCCAATTGAGCACATCTGGGACATCATGTCTCGCTCCATCCACCAGTGCCACGTTGCACCACAGACTGTCCAGGAGTTGGGGGATGCTTTAGTCCAGGTGTGGGAGGAGATCCCTCAGGAGACCACCCGCCACCTCATCAGGAGCATGCCCAGGCGTTGTAGGGAGGTCATACAGGCACGTGGAGGCCACACACACTACTGAGCCTCATTTTGACTTGTTTTAAGGACATAACATCAAAGTTGGATCAGCCTGTAGTGTTTTTTTTTTCACTTTAATTTTGAGTGTAACTCCAAATCCAGACCTCCATGGGTTGCTAAATTTGATTTCCATTGATAATTTTTGTGTGATTTTGTTGTCAGCACATTCAACTATGTAATGAACAAAGTATTTAATAAGAATATTTCATTAATTCAGATTAGGATGTCTTATTTTTGTGTTCCCTTTATTTTTTTTTGAGCAGTGTATTTCTCTGGTCTTTTTAGAGTTGCCAACAGAAAGGGAGGGGGGAGCAGTGTGGCAGCTTGCAAACCGAAACTGCATTCCATAAATGTTTTCAAAGATAACAACTAGGTGACTGAAGTTTGTCGTGCAAATATCTAACTGGAGAGGCTGATTGATGATTCTTGGCTATGGATGTGTCCCATTGGAGAATATGAATTACGATACACCCAGGGGGTGGGGGAAAACCAGGGTCAAGGGTGACAATGAATTATGGATTAGGACCCCGGGTTGAAATGCAAGGGAGAGGGGGGGAGCAGTACAGGTGACCCCCCTACCTGTTCCATGTACAGCAACAGGGATTCCTTATTGTTCTCCCACTCCTGGGGAAGCTCCGATGCGTGCGGGAATTTGTCGCATGAGAGCTCGATGGTCACCTCAAAGCAGTTGGTATGCAGGTAGCTGAAGTCGTTCATACCTGCAAGAGAAGAGGACCTGAGCAGGCATCTCTTTGACCCCAGGGGCTGTTGTGATTAGCCAGCAGCAGGTGCAGACGGTTGAGGAGAGCGAGCACTCAGATGAGGGGCCAGGACCATTAGGGAGTGGACTGCTGCCTTCGGAGATTGTGGGGGCTGGCAGCAGCGACGAGGAGATTCCCGACGAGCCTGTGCCAAGTGCACATGCGCGCAGGAAAGAGCAGCTGCAGCAGCACGGGCGACTCGGGAGTAAGGCTACAAGGTGATGGCCCCTCCTTCAAGAAGATAAAAGCCAGCTTTGAATCGGACATTCTTTGCAGGAAGCAAAGACGTTTTTGAAACTCAGCATCGTGGACATTACAGTATTTTAAGTTGGTATTTGAAGACTCTTGTGTTGTGAAATATTTCTCATCTGTTATTCTTGGTAGCCTCGCAAACTTTTGGCAAGGTTTGTGTTTATCAAAGTTAATTAGTTTGCAGCAGCCTTTTAACTGGCGATTCGTAAGACTCATTAAAAGGTTTCTGTTCCCTTTGGTTTGGGTTTTTTTTTTTATTGGAAAAGGGTTTGGGTCAGAACAGGGGTAGAGTTCCCCAACCTTTCTGGGTGGGTGGGGGGCGAAGCAGAGGTCGGCTTCAAAAATTTTAGCAACGGGTTCTCTGCCTGGTTGCTGGGTGGGCATGGCTTAGTCAGCCTCCTGCACCATGGCAGGGTGTGTGTGTGTGTTTTTGCCCTCCTGGGCTCCGGAGGCTTTCCTCGAGCCTCCAAGAGGGCGAAAACGGCCTCTTGGAGCCCGGGGAGCCTGGAGATAAATGGGCCCATTTCCGGCCTTCCCAAACTTCCAGGACGCCCAATTTTCATTCCCCCCGAGCCTCCGTGCGCAATGCCTCTTGAAAAACCCAAACAGCACTTTTGGGACAACCCTCTGTTTAGTGCTAGTCTGTTTAGTTTACTGCTAGTCCTCATGGAGGACGTCGCGTTCACCTACTTCCCGGCACGGTGTGCCAGTTGGCTCCGTTGATGATGTTTCCTTCCTGCATGAAGTCGTCGTAGTGGCACCGCCGCCGTTCGTTGTCTACCATCACCAGGTTGGAGGTGGCGTAGACGGTGGCCAGCCATCGGAAGACGGCGTCATCGGCGGTGGGGGTCAGCTCCTGGGCTTTCCAGTAGGTGCGGGTCATGTCGAAGGGGTAGGACACCACCAACTCCCCTCCGTGAAGGTTGGCGCTCAGCACGAAGGGGTAGCGCTGCATCCAGCTGATAACCGCCCGGGTTTCTGGGGCAACCTTGGCAGAAAAACAAAACAAAACAGTTCAGGATGAGCCAGAGCAGAGATGCCCTCCCTTTAGGCCAGGGGACCTGGGGCAACTTTACAGACTTGTGGACTTCAACTCCCAGAATGCCTCAGCCTGCGTTGAAGGCCACAAGGCTGGCTGGCCAGCTGAGGAATTCTGGGAGTTGAAGGCCGCAAGGCTGACTGGCTCAGTGGCCAGCTGAGGAATTCTGGGAGTTGAAGGCCAAAGGCTGACTGGCTCAATGGCCGGCCGAGGAATTCTGGGAGTTGAAGGCTGCAAGGCTGACTGGCTCAGTGGCTGGCTGAGGAATTCTGGGAGTTGAAGGCCGCAAGGCTGACTGGCTCAATGGCCGGCTGAGGAATTCTGGGAATTGAAGGCCAAAGGCTGACTGGCTCAGTGGCCGGCTGAGGAATTCTGGGAGTTGAAGGCCGCAAGGCTGACTGGCTCAGTGGCCGGCTGAGGAATTCTGGGAGTTGAAGGCCGCAAGGCTGACTGGCTCAATGGCCGGCTGAGGAATTCTGGGAGTTGAAGGCCAAAGGTTGACTGGCTGAGGAATGCTGGACTCACCGTGGCGTTAGGGAAGGTGTATGACTCCGGGATGGGGATGTAGTGGTTGGGGAACTTGTGGGGCACCAGCTCGGCATCCTCAGCGTCCCAAAGCTCCGTGTTGAGGTCGGCAAAGTTGTGGTTGAGATCAAAGCCTTCGTACGTCCATCGGCCCATCGCCCAGCCAGCCAGCTCTGAGCCCTGCAGAGTCACCAAAGAAAGGAGGGGTTGGAGATTACACCCGGTGCCCTCCGGATGGACCGGCCTGGGGGAGATCGGTAATCCACTCCCCAGTTATATCTCCACAGCCCTCAGAGCAGGAAGGCAGGACGTGTGGTGGGTCTCAGCAACCAAGGAAGTCCATCTGGCGGGACCTGGGAAACAGGGCCTTCTCAGTGGTGGCTCCCTCCCTATGGAATTTCCTCCCCCAGATTGGCTCCCCCTTTGCTGCTTTTCCCCAAAAGCTTTTGAATACTGATTGGTTCAGTGGGTTTGGGGACCCCCATTGGGATCAAGGAAGGAAGGAAGGACAAAAAGAAGGAAGGAAGATGGAGGGAAGGAAGGAAAGAGAGAGAGAAGAAAGAGAAAAGAAGGAAAGAGAAAAAGGAAGGAGGTAGGAAGGAAGGAGAGAGAAAGACAGAGAAAAAGAAAGAAATGGAAGGAAGGGAAGAAAGAGAGAGATGAAGAAAGAAAAAGAAAAGAGAAAAAGGAAGGAAGGAAAGATAGAAAGAGGAAGGGATGGAGGTGTAAGAAGGGAGGGAGGGAGGAGGGAGGGGAGAGAGGGAGGAAGGAAGGCAAAGAAAAGGGAAGATAAGAAGAAAGGAAGGAATGAAACAGGGAGAGAGGGAGGAAGGAAGAAAGCAAAAGAAAGAAAGAAAAAGAAAAAGATCTTCTAGCTACTCTCCAGCCCATCCTGGATTCAGACGACTTTCAGGGAAGCTCTTTCCAACAAAGTGGTATTTGGGCGCCTTTCCGGATCAAACCCGTCCAAACGTGAGCCCTTCAACCCAGACACTCACTTTAAACTTGAAGCATTTGCAAGGCTTTTGAGAAATCATTCTCACGTGTGCCCGTTTGGTAGCGGGAAGCAGAGTTCATGGGGGTGGCTCCCCAAGGACAGACAGACAGACAGAAACACACCCACACCCACACCGTGCCACTGTGCCACGCACCAGCTTGTAGGCCGTCTCATAACCGTCGGGGTTCATGGAGGGCATCAGGTGGATCCGGGTCTCGGTGACCAGCCTCCGGACACGAGGGTTGCCCTGCTTGTATTCCTGGCAGAGATACTCCATCAGGTTGAGCACCAGCTCCCGGCCCAGCGCCTCGTTGCCGTGCATGCCAGCCACGTAGCGGAACTCTGGTTCTCCTGCAATGGCGCCGGGATGATGACATCTCGGGGTGTGTTTGTGAGCTGGGCGTTTCTTGAGGGATCATCGAAGGACCCCATTTGTGGCTCCCCAACCCCCTTGGGACATGCAAGGGCCGTGTTTCCCCAACCTCGGCAAGTGAGACATGGATGGACTTCGACGCCCAGAATTCTTTGTTTGGCTGGGGAATTCTGGGCGTTGAAGTCTACTCGCCCAGATTGAGAAACACTTGAGAAAGCAGCAAGAGAGACTGCAAGGCTGACTGGGGGGATTCTGGGAGTTGAAGTCCACTCAATTGGTCCCAGTCGAGAAAACTGGCTAAACGAGATAGACCCTTGGACCCAATTGGCCGAGAAGCTCCTTGACAACGGAAACAAGCCACGATCCCCGTCTTCCGCAGCCAAATTCCAATTAAACTCTCTTCCTGCAAAACGGATAGAGCATCAGCCGAGATGTCACTCACCTACTTCGTGCTTCCCGGGGTTGTCTGATATCTCCATGACGTACATTTTCAAGCCCAGGTAACTTTTCCCGATGCTGTAAATCCTCGTGATATCCGGACAAGCCTCGCTGACGTTTTTCATCAGCTGCCGGGAGAGAATTCAATTTCTCTGAATGAAAATCTCTGAAATGGCGACCGGATATGATTTCCTCCGTCCCTTTCAGGCAGTGGTGGGATTCAATTTTTTTTTTACTACCGGTTGTATGGGTGTGACTAGGTGGACGTGGCCAGGTGGTCGTGTGACTGGGTGGGCATAGCTCTGTGGTTTTTTTTCACAGCAACCCCCACCCCTCCGCACCCCATTTTTTTGCCTACTGGGCCTCAGGGAAGCCTCCCCGGGTGCTGAAAAAAAAGAAGAAGCATTTTGAAGGTAAGTACAACAGCGAGGCAGAAAAATCAGCTGTGCCGCGCGATTTAGATTAGCCAGAAAGCAAGAAATCCAACGATTTCCTACTTTCTAGCTAATCTAAATCGCGCGGCACAGCTGATCGTCGACCGAACCGGCAGTATTTTTTTTATTTATTGCCGGTTCGCTTGAACGGGGTGTCAGGATTCCAGCAATCACCCTAATGAAATCATGATTCTCGAGCCAAACTTCAAAAAACTTCAAAGGATTTATTAGAGGTGACATATGCCCTTTATGTCTCCTCTAATGAATGCTTTGAAGTTTTTTGAAGTTTGGCTTGAGGATCATGATTTAATTAAGGTGATTGCTGGAATCCTAACAGCAAGCCAACTCTGGCATACGTAATTTACAGTCACCTGTGACCCTGTTTCCTCCCTCCCTCCTGGGTGTGTCATAAACCAGATTTTCCAATTGAGCACGTTGACGGCCTGGGTGTCATCAATCATGTTCTCCAATTACGGGCTGGGTGTCATGAATCATGTTCTCCAATTACGGGCTGGGTGTCATCAATCACATTCTCCAATTACGGGCTGGGTGTCATCAATCACATTCTCCAATTACATATATTCGCGGGCAAAAGCTCTGGTAGTTAAGTTACAATCTTTTAAAGATAAAGAGTTGGAATGTAGTTTTGCTTCCAAACTGCTGTACGGATCTTCTAGATTTCCTTCAATACCACTACTGCTTTCAGGGTAGGAAGGATGAGTTAAAGGAAGGCCCAGTCAAGTTTTATTTTTTTCACTAGGAATCTAAAATCTGGATGTTAAAAAAAAGTTTTAGGGGCTTAATTCACTTCCCCATCGTATCTTGTGAGATGTTTTATAAATGAATCAACGAAAAATGAAGATATTTTAAAAGGAATTTTTAAGGCAAAACTGCTTAAAAACAAACAAACACTACAAGTAGTCCTCGACTTACAACCAGAAGGGAGGCCAACATTTTTGTCACCAAGCGAAACTGTTGTTGAGGGTTTTTTTGGTCCCCTTTTATGACCTCTCTTGCCACCGTTGTTAAGTGGATCCCTGCGATTTATTAAGAGAGTCACACGGTTGTGGTGAGACGATGGTTAGATGAGTTTCCCGTTTGACGACCTCTCTCGCCACAGTTTGTAAGTGAATCACTGCAAATGTGAAGTGAATCTGGCTGACCCCATTGTCTTAGTGGACAACCAGTTAAACGTGAGCCAGCTGTGTGCAGCAGCAGCCAAAAAAGCCAATGCAACCCTGGATGGCGGGTTGGACTAGATGATCTATAAGGTCCCTTCGAACTCTGTTATTCAGAAATTGTGGGAGCTCCATCACTGGAGGCTTTCGAGAAGAGACTGGACTGTCCATCTGTCAGAAATGGTGTAGGGTCTCCTGCTTGGGCAGAGAGGGTTGGACTAGATGACCTACAAGGTCCCTTCCAATTCTATTATTGTTATTGTTATTGTTGTTTGTTGTTTGTTTGTTGTTTGTTGTTATTAAACAATGCTATTATTATTAAACATTATTATTGTTTACAAGTCTGGCCCAGTTTTCTAGCCCAGTAATTCTCCTTCCCTGGCTCTTGAATACTTTGACATTCATTTTCTAAGAGAAGAGAATTAATTAAGAGCCGGATCCTTGAGCCCTTCATGAGGAAAAAAAACCACGTACCTTCCTCATCTCCTTGTAGTTGTGATGCCTAAAATCCAATTTATCGTTGGTGCCAGAGGTGTGTTCCCATGGATAAATGTTGTTGGGATCTGGAAAGAAACACAGGATAGCATAAATTAAAACGTATTTTATCGATAAAGGAAAGTGGGAGAAAGAAATATTTTGGGGGTGGAGCCAAATGCTAGTGGACCAAAGGTGAGCTAACTAGGGGGAAAAAATGGTGCATGCAGGTAGTCCTCAGCTTACAACGTTGCATTTAGTGACCATGTTTTGAAGTTATAACAGCATTGAAAAAGTGACTTATGACCCTTTCAACGGGCAGGAACCAGCCATTCTACCATCAAGGTAGAGGTTCCTTCTCGGGTCCTTTGGTTCTTCACAGTCCCAGGCTCCTAGAAAGGGGGTCTTCCCTTCAAGGAGCCAGACAGGATCCAGCTCACCACAGATGCCAGTCTTCACAGCTGGGGAGCGATCTGGAGGGGGAAATATAGCCCAGGGGTGTTGGTCACAGTCTGAAAGGACGTGCCCCATAAATTGGCTGGAACTCAGGGCTATTTTCTTAGCCCCGAAACACTTCCAGGAACAGGGTGGCTTGGTCGCCATGTGTTAGTCATGACAGACAACGTGACCACAAAGGCCCATGTCAACAGGCAAGGGGAGACCAGGTCCAGGGCTTTGATGATAGAGGCAGAGCGCCTGGGGGAGGCGGGCGGAAAGACACCTTTCAATCAGGACGGACCATATATTGGGAGTCGACAATGTCCAGGTCAACTGGTTGAGTTGACCAGGCAGAGTGGAGTCTACACCCCCTCTCTGTTTCAGGACTTGTCATGCCGATTTGGTCCTCCAACCGTAGACCTCTTTGCCACCCCACCCCCAGAAGGCCCAGTTGGGCAGGTTCTTCACCAGGTTTCTGACCCAGGGAGCAAAGGGGACAATGCGCTTTGGAGTGCCTGGCCTCCGGGGTCTCCTCTACACGTTTCCTCCTCTTCCCATTATTCCGGCTATAATAATTCAGAAGTTGTTGGAGGAAAAGGCAGAGCTCATTTCTCCTGGCACCCCGGTGGCCCAGGGAGACCCTGGTTCGCAGATCTGGTGAACCTGTCTGTGGCCCCCAACCACGGAAGATCCCGACATCCAAGATCGCCTTGCGTCAGGGGGCATTCCTTCACCCGAACTCCCCAGTGGTTCAGCTTAACCGTGGGGCACTTGAGGGTTCCCAACTTTCTATGAAAGGGTAATCGATACCGTTCAAACTTCCTGAAAGCCATCTACCACGCACACCTACGATGCGACTTGGAGGGTATTCTGCTCCTGGTGCACGCCTTTGGCCAGAGACCCCTCTTCTGCTTCTGCGGCAGCGGTTCTAATGTTCCTACAAGAGGGCTTAGACAAGGGACTGGCCCCTAACATGCTTCGCCGCCAGGTAGCGGCTCTCTCCCCGGTTCTATCCTGGGAGGGATATGCTTCTTGGTCCCATCACCTTTCACAACACCATGGGCTTACCTGGCAGGGCACATCCCAGGATCTCGGCCCTCAAGCAGATTGTCCCGTTCTCGAACCAGGTTTGAGGATTGATCCGGATGTAACGTGCCACGACCGGCTCGGGTAGCAAATTGAGGACCGGTATCTCGAGTTCCTTGTTGGCCGGGAAGATCTGGGACAAAGACAGTTAAGAGTGAAACAAATTTGGATTTTTTTTCTGCACATTTGGCAGGGGGAATTCGCCAGCAGAGACCGGCTGCCCACTCCCCCAAATCTCTCTGAACTGCTGATCTGGCACAATGCCCCCCCCACCCTATCCTCTTCCTTTGGCAAAGGACTTTGGAGGGGCTACGGATCGCTCTTCGGTTTGCTTAGCGCCTCCGGTTGGCACATCCCTGGGTTTGGGCATCGTGGTCAGCCCCATAGTGCCAAGCGGCAGCTCCGTTTCAGGGTTGGGTTTAAAAGAGGAAACGAAAGATAGGCTCAAGATTCAGATAGATCTTGACAGACTAGAACACTGGGCCATATTTAACCAAATGAAATACAATGTAGAGAAGAGTAAAGTCCTATACTTAAGCAAGAAAAACCAAAAGTACACGTATAGACTGGGTGCAACCAGGCTCAATAGCAGGAACTGGGAGAGGGATTTTGGAGTCTTAGTGGACAACCAGCTAAATGTGAGCCAACAGTGTGCAGCAGCAGCCAAAAAAGCCAACGCAATCCTAAGTTGCATTAACAGAGGGATACAATCGAGATCAAGTGAGGTACTAATACCACTCTGTAAAGCCTTAGTAAGGCCACACCTAGAGTACTGCATCCAGTTTTGGTCACCACATTATTAAAGAGATGTTGAGACTCTAGAAAAAGTGCAGAGAAGAGCAACCAGGATGATTAGGGGACTGGAGACTAAAACATATGAAGAACGGTTGCAGGAACTGGGCCTGGCTAGTCTAGGGAAGAGAAGGACCAGGGGAGACAGGAGAGCATCTTCCAATATTTGACGGGCTGCCACAGAGAGTGAAGCTATTTTCCAAGGCACCCGAAGGCCAGACAAGGAACAATGGATGGGAACTGAATAAGGAGAGATTTCAACCTGGAAATAAGGAGAAATTTCCCAACAGTGAGAACACTCAACCCATGGAACAGAAATTGCCTTTGGAAGTTTGCTGGGATATTTGAATCCCATCCCTGGCTAGATCTAAGCAGGTGTCAGCCTTCAAGATCTTCTTCCTTTGCTTTGCTTCTTTCTGGCTGTCATGAGTAACGGGGGG
>NW_020717394.1:8326-23227 GCF_900518725.1 Notechis scutatus | reverse complement strand
GAAGGAAGGAAAGAAGGAAGGAAGGAGAGGAGGAGGAAGGAAGGAAGGAGGAGGAAGGAAGGAGAGGAAAATTAGCTGTTCCAATGATCAGCTGTTCCGGGATCCCCCTCACTGTCTTACTGCTTCGCCCAGGAGGCTTCCCTGATGCCCAGGAGACCCATGAATGGAGCACGGCCCCCCAGGCTCCATTTTTCCCCTTCCTGGGCCCCAGGGAAGCCTTCTGGGAGCAAAAACACCCCTCCAAGAGGCTTCCCTGAGGGCAAGAAGGCAAAAAAAATGGGGAGGTTTGCTGCAAAAAATGAAGCCATGCCCACCCAGTCACATGGCCATCCCCACCTAGCCATGCCCACAGAACTGGTTGTTAAAAAAATTGAATCCCACCCCTGGGCTGCTGTTACATGTGGAAAACGGTCCTTTTTTCAGTGCCATTGTAACTTTGAACGGTCACTAAAGGAGCTGCGGCAAGTTGGGCACTGCCTGTACAGATGTGGCAGCTCTTTTGCAGCTGGCCAGCTGCACAACTGTTTGTTGTTTTTTTTAAAAAAATCAAAATGAAGGTGATATGGTCCTGATGTAAAAGGGCTGGACGGGGGACTTGAACCCGTTCCCCTGTTTTGTTTTAGATGATTTCTTGCTGGGAGCTGATCTCGCTTCTCTACAGTGGTGGGATTCAAATAATTTAACAACCGGTTCTTTGCCCCTAATTATTTCTTCCTACAACCAGTTGACCAAACCACTCAGAAAGTTAACAACCGGCTCTCCCAAACCGGTGCAAACCGTCTGAATCCCATCACTGCTTCTCTAGCCATGATCAGTGTTAAGTCAGGGCCCCCCAAACTTGGCAACTTTAAGATGAGTCTCAACTGCCTCTGAACCCCTGAACAGCTGCTCACACAATGCAGACGGTACTCATTCTTGGATGCAGCCGCGTCTCCGCTTTATTTTGAGAAATCAGGATTAACAACAGCAAGAATGGGAAACCAGTGAAAAGCCAGTGCTGAGAGCTAATGTCTCTCAGTGCTTTAAATACCCTCTTCCGTAATTCGGTCTCGGGTTATCCAACATCCACCTCCTCCCAATATCGTGCCCTCCTAATATCCCCCGCCATCCTCCTCCTCCTATCCTACCCCTCAATCCTACCCCTCTGTGCTCCCCTACGCTATCCAAACCCCTCAAACTCTCATAACCTACTTCTCAATCCGTCATTCCTGTACTTCCCTGCGCCATTCGAGCTTCGCAAACCCCGCGGCCACAGCCACAGCCACGCGCAGCCCCCATGCAGTTCAGTCGGGTTGTGTGTGCGTCACCGTCTCGGGATCCGCAGCCGCCCCGCCATGTCACAGCAGCTCTGTCGGTCTGTGCAGTGAAGAATGCTGGGTCACCAGGGACTTCTAGTCCTGAGCTCCTGGGTGGCTTCAGCCTGCTGGTGGCATTCCCTCACAACCCACTGATTTGTCATGCTTCTGGAACGGGTCGGAAAACATCCGGAGCCCAACACTGAGGAATTCTGGGTGTTGAAGTCCACAAGTCTTAAGGTTCCTAAGTTTGGAGACCTCTGTGTTGTGAATAACATGGTTGTGAAGCGAATCTGGCTTCCGCATTGGCAGCTGGGCTTTAGATACCCATGACTCTTCCTTGCTCCATTTATGACATCAAAAGCCAACCAGACACCAACTAAGATGAGGTTCAGAGCAGGTCAAGGAAGAGCAACACACAACCATCAGTGGGGAGAAGGGGGAGATCTGGGTTGGAAGGCGGGACTGGGCAGGACACCATCGCCACTTGCTAGGAGCCATGTGGTGAAGAGCTAGGTGTGTAGCGAAGGTCTCACCCAGCTGAGCTTTGGAGGGATCTCTGGAGGTTCGTGGACCTCATCCATTATCTGCTGGGACGGCAGCATGATTGCCTTGCCACCCTTCAGAAGACCTGTCCTGTCATGAACCATCAACTTTGGAAGTAGCCAAGGTAATCCAGGAGTGCAGGAAGCACTAGAACTCCCAGTCTCCTGGTGATTGCCCCAAAGTCACTCAACTGGCTTTCATGCCTAAGGTGGGACTAGAACTCACCATCTCCTGGTGATTGGCCCAAAGTCATCCAGTTGGCTTTCATGGCTAAGGTGGGACTAGAACTCACCGTCTCCTGGTGATTGGCCCAAAGTCACCCAGCTGGCTTTCATGCCTAAGGCGGGACTAGAACTCACCATCTCCTGGTGATTGGCCCAAAGTCACCCAGCTGCCTTTCATGCCTAAGGCGGGACTAGAACTCATTGTTTTCTGGTGATTGGCCCAAAGTCACCCAGCTGGCTTTCATGCCTAAGTTGGGACTGGAACTCATTGTTTTCTGGTGATTGGCGCAAAGTCACCCAGCTGGCTTTCATGCCTAAGGCGGGACTAGAACTCATAGTCTCCTGGTGATTGGCCCAAAGTCACCCAGCTGGCTTTCATGCCTAAGGCAGGACTAGAACTTACCATCTCCCGGCTTCTATCCTGCTTCCTTAACCACTGCACCAAATTGTCTTTCTATAGTCAAAGATATCCTGTCCCTATAGCTGGAGGCTCACTTTTGCCTCCCGGAGGGATAACGGAGTTATGGTTTCTGTAAATGCATATAGTTCTTTCCAAGCAAGGCCTCATGGAAAGTGTTCAGCACATCCTGGAAGCTATCAAAATGGGGACCCCTAAGGATCCCTGTCTCTGACAGGTCATTTGATTCCCCACAGGCATCCACAATGATGCAGAAGCCGCGCCACATCCAGGGAGCCGGCGATGCCCTGGTCCGACCGGACATCGCTCCCAAAATGGAGCACCTGCTGAATATCCTCTTGCTCCTTGCCACTGTCCACTTCCTCCTCCAGACGGCTCTCTACCTTTCCTGCCTCTTCGTCATCCTTCCCATGAGTTGCGCCTTCTCCAACGTCATCACGGGGTAGGTTGCAAGACAAGGAGACTCCAGGGACCTTGCACAACCGCTGTGGCATGGGGCAGTGGTCCCCAAACTTTGGAACCAGACAGACAGCCTGGTTAGAGGGGTTGGGGAGAGGGGAACTGGGCCAGGCCGCCGTGCAGGCACACTCACGCAGCTCTACTTGTGTGAGTAGCGGGCCGCTGTGCATGCACATGCGGAGTTCTGCACACATGTGCACACTGGCCTGCCTCTGACATGGCTCAGTTTTAAATAGGCCACCGCCTGGTAGTTGGCTACAGCCTGTGGGTTTGGGACCCCTGGTGTGGCTTTCTCCACACTTGAAAATTGGGTATGTCTATTCTAATGAAAAGAAGGACTAGGTGGGACATGATAGCAGTCTTCCAGTATTTGAGGGGCTGCCCAGAGGTGGTATTCAGAAGGTTCTGACCAGTTCTGGAGAACCGGTAGCAGCAATTCAGCAATTCATTCATCTATCAATTCATCCATCCATCAGTCCATCCCTCAACCATCCAACCATCCATCCAGTGAGCCATCCATCCATTCAGGAATTCATTCATCTATCAATTCATCCATCCATCCATCCATCCATCCATCCATTCATTCATTCATCCATTCATTCATCTATCCATCAATTCATCCATCCATCAGTCCATCACTCAACCATCCAACCATCCATCCAGTGAGCCATCCATCCATCCATCCATCCAGGAATTCATTCATCTATCAATTCACCTATCTGTCCATCCATCCATCCATCCATCCATCCATCCATCCATCCATCTGTACAATCATGCATCCATCAATTCATCCATCCACCCATTCATTCATTCATTCATTCATTCATTCATTCATTCATTCATCTATCCATCCATTCATCCATCCATCAGTCCATCCACCTGCCCATCCATCCATCCATCCATCCATCCATCCAGGAATTCATTCATCTATCAATTCACCTATCTGTCCATCCATCCATCTGTACAATCATGCATCCATCAATTCATCCATCCCGTTCATTCATTCATTCATTCATTCATTCATTCATCTATCCATCAATTCATCCATCTAGCCAGCCAGCCAGCCATTCATTCATCTATCAATTCATCCATCCATCAGTCCATCCATCCATCTATCCGGTCCCTATTCCCTCCAGACCATGGCTTTCTGAGCCCTCCACCCAGAGGTGGTATTCAGCAGGTTCTGACCAGTTCTGGAGAACCGGTAGTGGAAATTTTGAGTAGTTTGGAGAACCGGCAAATACCACCTCTCACTGGCCCCACCAACCCCATCTATTCTCTGCCTCCTGAGTCCCAGCTGATTAGCTGTGTCTTTTGTTGCCCTGCCCAGGAGAATGGATCTGGAAAGCAGGCCATTAGTGGGGTGGGGAGGGAATGGGATTTTGCAGTATCCTTTCCCTACAATGCCCACCAAGCCCACAGAACCGGTAGTAATTTTGTTTTGAATCCCACTGACTGCCCCAACAGAGAGGGACTCAACCTATTCTCCAAATGGGAGGTCAAGAAGCAATGGATGGAAACTAATCAAGGAGAGAAGCAACCTGGAATTAAGGAGAAACTTCCTCACAGTGAGGACAATTAACCAGTGGAACTGCTTGCCACCAGAAGCTGTGGATGCTCCATCACTGGAGGTTTTAAAGAAGAGACTGGACAGCCACTTGTCTCAAATGGTATAGGGTCTCCTGCTTGAGCAAGGGGTTGGACTAGAGGACCTCCAAAGTCCCTTCTGACCCTATTATTCTGTCAAAGTAATGAGAAGTGAGTGATCACAGATCCCACTCCATCTCAAAACCCACCATTTCCAGCCTATCCTTTCACTTTTGAGCTTCCAAACTCCACCCATCCTCTCATTTCCATTCTAGGGGGAACACCGTGACTCCCAATTTTTCTACCCAACTGCAAGTAGGACATCCCTTGGGTCAAGGAGCCGGAGAGAACGCTCAGCCCGCGGCCATTCTCCCTTATCTCCAAGGAGTCGAGGACATCCTCATTTCCATGGCAATTTCTTACTTCCTGGTCCGTGCTGGGCTCATCTTCTGCAACCTCATTTTCATCCTACCCCTGATCTTCTTCCTCAAGGATCTCAGTTGTCCTTGAGGAGCAACCACGAATAAAAGGAAACCTCTGGAAAACTCTGAGCGGGTATTACGGTCTCTGTTTGACACACCAGGAAGACACACTTAACGAATGTCTCATGTAGCCACAGAAAGGTAGTTCCTGCCTTTGAAGGAACAATCAAGGTGGCGCAAGTAGTTCTCGCTTCACGACTGTTTCCTTAGTCATGGTTCAAAGTTACGACAGATCTCCCCAGACATTCTTGCAACCCAATATTGAGGTTCCAACAGCTGCACACCAATTTCTTCAGTGAAGTCCTCACTGTGAAGAGCAAAGGTGCCCAGTTACATTTGTGGGATGGGGAGCTATACACAGTGGCTGAATGGATGGATGGATGGATGGATGGATGAATGAATGAATGAATGAATGAATGAATGAATGAATGAATGATTGACCTCCCTCTATGCTTTTGGAAGTGGAATGGTTTTCTGCACCGATGAAAGGAGAATATTTGTTGCTCAGGGCAAATGAGGGGTCCTTGGTGCTCTCTGAGCTGGGTGGTTTCCTTGCAGATGTTTCATGACCCAACTAGGTAACATCATCAGTGGTAGAAGGGAGTAGGGTTTTGTGGAACGGAGGAAGAAGAGGAGGAGAAGGACTGAGGGGTCTTTGGTGCTCTCGAAGCTTGGTTGTTTTCTTGCACATGTTTCATGACCCAACTAGGTAATATCATCAATGCTAGAACAGAGTGGGGTTTCTGGAATGGAGGAGGAAGAAGAGGAGGAGGAGGAGGACTGAGGGGTCCTTGGTGTTCTCCAAGCTTGGGGTTTTTTTTTGCACATGTTTTGTGACCCAACTAGAGAACATCAGCAGTGCTAGAAGAGAGTGGGGTTTGCAGAGAGGAGGAGGAGGAGGAGGAGGACTATGACTATGACTATGGGATCCTTGGTGCTCTCTGAGCTGGGTGGTTTTCTTGCAGATGTTTCATGACCCAACTAGAGAACATCAGCAGTGCTAGAAGGGAGTGGGGTTTGCAGAGAGGAGGAGGAGGAGGAGGAGAAGGAGGAGGAGGAGGACTATGTCTATGGGGTCCTTGGTGCTCTCTGAGCTGGGTGGTTTTCTTGCAGATGTTTCATGACCCAACCAGAGAACATCATCAGTGCTAGAAGGGAGTAGGGTTTGTTCTTGGTTTATATTTCTTGGGGCCAAGCCACTAGAACAGGGGTCTCCAAATGTAGCGACTTTAAGACTTGTCAACTTCAGCTCCCAGAATTCCTCAGCCAGCCACGGCTAGCTGCAGAATTCTGGGCATTGAAGCCCACCAAGTCTCAAAGTGGCCAAGTTTGGAGACCCCTGCGCTGGAATATCACCTTCTGTAGCCCATCAGTTCATCCTCACCTCTTGGAATGGGTTGAGCAGAGGAGGCCAAGCTTGTCTCCCTGTGATAGGAGATGCGCATGACATAGAAGATTCCGCTTGATTGGTCAGTGACCTCAGAGATGGGTGGGGGCTTTGCTCTCCGCTTCACAATGGAGCTTCTCGGAGAGAAGTTAGGAAGTGGAAGATGGATCCGTTGAGGACCAGCAAATCAGCTGGAGGGAGCTTTGGCTCCTGTTCAGCTTTCAGCTTCTTCATTTTACAGGTGAGATTTGGGCCTGCTTGTTGAGATGTGTGGACCCCACAGGTCAAAGGCTAAAATATCTGAATGGCTCCCCCAATGGAGAGGGGGGGGGAGTCAAGCTATTCTCCAAAGCACCTGAAGGCAGGAGAAGAAGCCATGATGGATGGAAACTCATCAAGGAGAGAAGCAACTTAGAACTAAGGAGAAATTTCCTGACACCCGCGGTAGGGATGGCCTTCAGAAGTTGTGGATGCTCCAACACTGGAAATTTTTAAGAAGAGATTGGATAACCATTTGTCTGGAATGGTCTAGGGCAAGAGTCTTCAAACTTGGCAGCTTTAAGACTTGTGGACTCCAACTCCCAAAATTCCTGAGCTAACATGACTGGAGGAGGAATTCTGGGGGATAAAGTCCACAAGTCTTAAAGCTGTCAAGTTTGAAGACCCCTGAATTCTATCAACTATCTGTCTGTCTGTCTGTCTATCATCTCCCCATCCATCCATCCTTCCATCCATCTATCATCTATCACAAGGGTCTTCAAACTTGGCCGCTTTAAGACTTATGGACTTCCAACTCCCAAAATTCCTGAGCTAACAGGACTGGAGGAGGAATTCTGGGAGTTGAAGTCCACAAGTCTTAAAGCTGTCAAGTTTGAAGACCCCTGGTCTATCATCTATCTGTCTGTCTGTCTATCGTCTCCCCATCCATCCTTCCATCCATCTATCATCTATCACAAGGGTCTTCAAACTTGACAGCTTTAAGACTTGTGGACTCCAACTCCCAAAATTCCTGAGCTAACATGACTGGAGGAGGAATTCTGGGAGTTGAAGTCCACAAGTCTTAAAGCTGTCAAGTTTGAAGACCCCTGGTGTAGGGTCTCCTGCTTGGGCAAAGGGTGGGACTAGAAGATCTCCAAGGTATCTTCCAACCCAATTATTGTATCTTCTTAAATAAGCCTTCATCCAGTGTTCTTCAAAGCACCTGAAAGCAGGATAAAAGCCATGGATGGAAACTAATGAAGGAGAGAAGCAACCTAGAACTAAGGAGCAATTTCCTGACAGTGAGGACAATTCACCAGGGTGGCCTTCAGAAGTTATGGATGCTCCAACACCGGAAGTTTTATTGGATAACCATTTGTCTGGAATGGTGTAGGGTCTCCTGTTTGAGGAAAGGGTAGGACTAGAAGACCTCCAAGGTCCCTTCCAACTCTGTTGTTCAGTTATTTCAGTCAACTTTAGTCTATGGGTCATCTCTTGAAATCCTAAGAGATTTCAAACAAGAGGCTCAACTCACACCACAGACTGAACCAGGTCAGTATAAAACCGTAAAGAACTACACTTTCACAGTGTGATAAGTTTGGCTAGATCTTGGCTTTGTTTTCAATGACTTCAATGTCAATCTGTTTAGACACAACTCTTGATTTGGCTACTATACTCATCCACTTTCTAGGTACGTGCAGTGCATTAATTAACCCTACAGACTGGATTGAGCCACTTTGCTTCTTCTATACCCGTATCTTGCCAAGGGTAACATTTTACCTGAGCTTAGAATGTTGTGGGGGTTTTTTTCCGATAAATTTTTTTATTAGTTTGCATTGAAATGCAAAAATACAAAGAAAAAAAGGAGAGCAATAGGAAAATAGGGAATGACAAGGGGGAAAGGAAAAAGCATAGGATAAAAGGAAAAAGGGGGGGGGGAGAGAAAGCATTGACTTTCAACTCTTTTGAGTGCAGCAGAATAAAATAACAACGTACAATCTCAATGTTTTATTTTTACAAAAGAATACAGGTAGTCTTCGACTTGACATCTGCACATTTTAGAGATGCCAAGTTTGGGAAACACTGCTTCAATCAATCAATAGTCAGTCAATCAATTATTAATACAGCTATCAATCAATCTGACTTCAACTCATAGAATTTCCTAATCAGCTTGATGGCCAGGAAGCTCTGGGAGTTAAAGTCAACACATCTTAAAGTTGCCAAGATTGAAAAACACTACTTCAATCCATCCATCCATCCATCAGTTCATCCATCAGTCCATCAGTCTGTCCCTCCCGCCCTCCTGCCCATCTGCCCACCAGAAATTCATTGATCAATCTATAGCTATATCTATATCTATATCTATATCTATATCTATATCTATATCTATATCTATATCTATATCTATATCTATCTATCTATCTATCTATCTATCTATCTATCTATCTATCTATCTATCTATCTAATCGACTATGTATATCTATCACCTATCCAGTTATCTTTCTCTCTGTCATCATCCATCCATCCATCCATCAGTCCAATCATGCTCCCAGCAATTCATCCATCCATCCAACCATCCATCCATCATTCATTCATCTATCTATCAATTCATCCATCCATCAATTCATCCACTTTCCCAGATCTATCTATGCATCCAGCAATTCATTCATCTATCAATTCATCCATCCATCAGTCCATCACCCACCCACCCATCCATCTATTCAGCGAGCCATCCAACCATCCAGGAATTCATTCATCTGTCAATTCACCTATCCATCCGTCCGTCTACCCATCCATCCATCTGTCCAATCATGCATCCATCAATTCATCCATCCATCTGTTCATTCATTCATTCATTCATCTATCCATCAGTCCATCCACCTTCCCATCCATCCAGATGGCCAGCCATTCATTCATCATCTATCCAGCAATTCATTTATTAATTCACCCATCCATCCATCTATCCCAGGGGTCTGCAACTTGTGGCTCTGGAGCCACATGTGGCTCATTTGGCCCTCTGCTGTGGCTCCCTGTTGGCTGATCCCACCACTGGCTGGCCCTGCCTCTCCCCTCTTCGTCACTCCTCACCTGGCCTGAGAAGGTAAGAGTGACGGCGGGGGACGGAGACTTGCTCCATGTTCCAGAATAGGTGACTGGGTGTGAGGGAGTGACATCAAGTTGGCCACACCCACCCAGTCACACTGGTTGGTAAATTATTGGCTCCCGGTGTTTTCTTTTCTGTGTGAAACAGGTCCAAATGGCTCTTTGAGTGTTTAAGGTTGCAAACCCCTGAACTATCCTGTCCCTATTCCCTCCAGACCACTTCTAACTTCATGGCTTTCTGAGCCCTCCACCCAGAGGTGGTATATTCAGCTGGTTCTGACCAGTTCTGGAGAACCGGTAGAGGAAATTTTGAGTAGTTTGGAGAACCGGCCAATCCCACTTCTGACTGGCCCCACCAACCCCATCTATTCTCTGCCTCCCGAATCTCAGCTGATCGGCTGGGTCTTCTTTGGTTGCCCTGCCCAAGAGAACGGAGCTGGAAAGCAGGTTAGTGGGGAGGGGAGGGAAGGGGAATTTTGCAGTATCCTTCCCCCTGCCACACCCACCAAGCAACGCCCACCAAGCAACGCCACACCCACAGAACCAGTAGCAAACTTTTATTGAATCCCACCACTGCCTCCACTCAATTCTGGCCTTTTCTAGGGCAGCAGCTCCTCAGTTCCCCACCATGGTGTGGTCCATCTTAGGAGCCCAGAAGGAGCAACAGCATGTGGGAAACATTAATGAGCAGCTTCAACTTTTGCCTCCTGATCTGGTCCGTCTACTACTTCTTGGGGACTGAGTGGGCCCACGAACAGTTCTTCATCAACGTCGGGATGGACCCCCTGGCCTTCCCTTTTGTGGACGTGCTCCGGTTCAGCTCTCACCTTAGACTCCGTATCTGCTACTACGTCATCTCGGCTTTGCTCCTTCTCTTCCTCTCAGCCATCTTCTCCCAGGTCTAGAAGGCGAAGTCCTGGGATCCTGGTGGGACATCAGCTGCCCCTCAGGGACAACCCAGAGAGAAACTCTGAACTTGCGCCACGTGTGGTAATAAAAGTCACCAGACGCTTTCGTGGTCAACTTCCCCCTTTCCCCCTGGTTTAAATTTACATTTTTCAGATTAAAAAAAAAAGGAAAAAAGGCATGTGACCAGGTCCAGTCCCCCCCAAAAAAGATAAATGGAATTTATACTGTGTAAAAACAAGAAAAACAACCACCCTAAATTGGAAAGAAAGCTGAAGATATAGGGAGTAAAAGACAGGGAAAGAGAAAGGAAAAACAGCTGGCTACAGGAAGTCCTTGACTCATGATCACGATCGAGCCCACAGTTCTTGTCGCTAAGTGGGGCAGTTGTGAAGTGAGGTTTGCCACATTTTATGACCTTCTTTGGCAGAGTTGTTAAGTGAATCAATGTAGTTGTTAGGTGAATCATATGGACGTTACGTGGATCTGGCTTCCTACGTTGACTTGGAAGCCAGTTGGGAAGGTTAGAAATGGTCACATGATAAGATGAGATGAGATAAAAGTTAAGGTATAAGATAGATGTAAGATATAAGATATAAAATATGTTATAAGATATAAGATAGGAGAGATATAAGATATAAGAAAGATATAACATTTAGTTTACTTTATTGTCATTGCACCTCGTACAACGAAATCAAACACCATCTTCAGTGCACATCATGACCATGAAAATAAACACAAACACACATCCTTCACCCTTCACACATTAAACCGGAAACCCCCGATAGCACACCAACACTGCACTATACAGCAGAATTCAAAAGAGCTACTGCCCTGGGATAGAAGTTGTTTTTCAGCCTATTTCTCCTTGTTTTTATTATTATTCTGTACCGTCTGCCAGATAGTAATAGTTAAAAAAAAGGGTGCCCAGAATGAGATGGATCTTTGAGAATGTTCTAAACTTTCTTAAGGCAGCGGGAGCTATAAAGCTCTTCCAAAGAGGGGAGAGGGCAACCCAGGATCCTCTGGGCAATGACCTTAACCCTCTGGAGTGCTGTCCTATCTTCCACTGTGCAATTGGCAAACCCTACAGAAGTGCAGTATGTTAAAATGCTCTCTATGGTGCAGCGGTAGAAGGTCACCAGCAGTTTCTCATTCAGTTGTTGTTTTCTGAGAAGCCTCAGGTAGTCTAATCTCTGCTGGGCCCTTTTGACCAGGGCTGCAATGTGAGCCCCCCAGGTCAGGACCTCTTTTAGGGTAACACCCAGAAACTTAAAACTGGCCACTTGCTCCACCCAGTCTCCATTGATAAGCAAGGGCTGGATGTCTGATCTGTTCCTTCTGTAATCCATTATAAGCTCATTGGTCTTCTTGGTGTTGAGGACCAAGTTGTTGTCTCCACACCACGAAAGCAACTGGTCCACCTCATCTCAGTAGGCAGACTTATCCTGCCACCCTGAGATGAGTCCCACCACTGTTGTATCATCTACAAATTTAGCAATAATATTACTAACGTGAGTGGGAATGCAGTCATGCACATAAAGAGTATAGACTAAGGGACTCAACACGCAACCCCGTGGTATACCAGTGTTAAGAATAAGGGCTGGAGAGGTATGATTACCTAATCTGACCCTCTGTGAGCGGCCCGACAGGAAATCCATAATCTAAAGGCAAATTGAATTAGAAAGCCCAAGGTCCAGAAGTTTAGACACTAGTCTATGTGGAAGAATTGTGTTAAACGCAGAACTAAAATCCACAAAAAGCATCCTCACATAGCCCTCCTGCTGTTCTAGATGAGTCAGAGCAGTGTGAAGAGTGATGGCTATAGCGTCCTCTGTAGATCTATTTTTTCTGTATGCAAACTGGTGTTTGTCAAATGTATGCGGAAGACCAGAAATGATGTGCCGGCAGACCAATTTCTCAACCCATTTCTTCATCATGATAGGAATGTGTGCCACTGGTCTGTAATCGTTGAAGTTATTGATAGGGAACTTCTTTGGCAGCGGAACAATGGTGGAAGCCTTCAAACAAGATGGAATAGTGGACTGGGATAAAGACCGATTGAAGATCCTGGTAAAGACTCCAGCCAACTGATCAGCACAGTCTTTAAGCACTCGGCCAGAGATACCGTCAGGACCGGCAGCCTTTCTAGGGTCCACAGCCCTCAGAATGCTCCTCACCTCCTGTTCCTTCACAATGAGGTGGGGGCTACAGTTGGCTGGTAGTTGTGTTTTATCCGTCTCTGATGTCTCCACTTCAAAGCGAGCAAAGAAATGATTCAGTTCCTCTGCCAATGAAGCCTCCCCCTCAGCAGGGATGACCTTGGTCGGTTGATGGTTTGTAATTTGTTGAATCCCTCGCCACACCTGCCTCATGTTATTGCTATAAAAATTATGCTCAATCTTCCTCTTATAATCACTCTTGGCCTTCCGAATACCTTTCTTCAGATTAGCTCTGGCAACACTGTATCTTGCCCCATCGCCGGACCTAAAGGCCTTGGTCCTGTCATGCAAGAGGTGCTGGACTTCCTTGGTCACCCAGGGTTTCTGATTGGGATAGATCCTAATACGTTTATCCACAGTGATAGTATCTGTGCAGTGTTTGATATAGCACAGAACAGTTGCAGTGTGCACCTTTAGGTCAGGGTGGTAAAAGATATCCCAATTTGTTTTCTCAAAACAATCCTGAAGTTGTTGGGAAGCATCTTCTGGCCAAGATTTCACTGTCTTTATTATAGGCAGAGCCCGTCTCCTAAGAGGGATGTAAGCTGGTGCTAAAAGCAGTGACATATGGTCTGATTGTCCCAAATGTGCTAATTGTATAACCTTATAGCCAGGTTTGATGTTGGTATATACTTTGTCCAATATGTTTACTCCTCTAGTAGCACACTTAACATGCTGATAGAATTTAGGGAGCACTTCTTAAGATAGATATAAGATATGATATAAGATATATGAGAGATATAAGATATAAGAAACGTATAAAATATAAGAAAGATATAACAGAAGAGGTATAAGATATAAAATATGATATAAGATATGTTATAAGATATAAGAAAGATATAACAAGATAGATATAAGATATGATATAAAAGATATGAGAGATATAAGATATAAGAAAGATATAACATAAGATAGATATAAGATATGATATAAAAGATATGAGAGATATAAGAAAGATATAACATAAGATAGATATAAGATATGATATAAAAGATATGAGAGATATAAGATATAAGAAAGGTATGATACAAGAAAGATATAACATGAGGTATAAGGTATGAGATATGATATAAGATATGTTATAAGATATGAAAGATATAATAAGAAAGATATAAGGTAGATATAAGATATACAAGATATATAAATACAAGATATAAGATATAAGATAAATATGATAAGGGAGATAGATATAAGACATGAGATAGATATAAGATATGTTATGATATAAGATATGAGAGATATGATATAAGAAAGGTAGAAGATATGACATAAGAAAGATATAACATTAGATATATAAGATATGATACAAGAAATAAGATATAATATAGATACAAGATATAAGATAGATATAAGATAAGGTAGATATATGATATAAGATATAGGATGAGATAAGATATGAAATAAGACATAAGAGATAAAATAAGATAATCTTTATTGTCATTTTTTTCTGAGAGCACATTAAAAATGAAATTCTGTTGCCCTCTCTCAAAAGAAAATCTATATTATCCACCCATACACACATATAACATACATATATATCCCGTTTGCCGTACTGAAGGCTTGATAACCCTAAACTGTTCCTGATGTGACAAATTCCATGGTTTAGGGAACAGAACACTGTTATTTAATTTCATGAAAAGAATATAGAGGCAAAATGCACGTAACCGTTTTTGAATTAAATTAACAAGGAATGTAGAACCCCGTAGTAAAGCAATCATGTTTTGGTTCCGCATAATTCACGAGTTTAAACCTCGTGGGATAAAAAAAATGATTTGCGTTATTTTCATATCAATTTCATTGTTTTGGTCCATTTTTCCATTAGTGCTGTTTCCTAATAGACGAGTAGTCGAAAATTCATTTAGTGACTGTTCAAAGTTACAACGGCACTGGAAAAAGTGACGTATGGCCATTTTTCACACACATGACCATTGCAACATCCCATGGTCACGATATTTACATTCGGGCGCTTGACCCACTGACTCACCTTTACGACGGTCGCAGTGTGTCCCAAGGTCACGCCATCTCCTTTTGCAACCTTCCGACAATCAAAGTCAAATGGAAAGACCACATTCACTTAACGACCGGGTTACTAACTGATCAACTTGCAGGGATTCCCTTCACAATTGAGGCAAGAAAGGTCGTAAAAATAACACATTTTTCTCTTAGCAACATCAATTTTGGGCTCAGTTGTGGTCGTAAGCAGGGGTGGGGTTCAAAAATCCCAGCAACCGGTTCTCTTGCCGGCTAGGTGGGCGTGGTCTACCGGAACTAGGTGGGCGTGGTCTACCGGAACT
>NW_020717393.1:70795-89715 GCF_900518725.1 Notechis scutatus | reverse complement strand
CCCCCCCCCGCACACACGTGTTGGTAATGCCCGCCTTCCTCTCTACTCAGAGGAAGACTTTGGATCTACAACCGGCCACTCCATCCAGCGGTAAAACCCTACCTATCCCGGTGCAGATTACCCTCCGTTTTAACCTATCTAAAGAGAGGGAGGCCATCCCTGGCTCGCCCGACCAACCCCTCTCCTCCAGCTCCTGCGTCCAGCCAAACCATCGTTCCACGGTACAAAACTGGCACTCGGCCGCCACGGCTCGTTCCTTTGATTTGTCTCGTTTGCTCGGCCCGTTTTCTCAAGAGGCCGCACCAGCTGGGGAGGGGTTGAGTTAGGTCTGGGCTAGCGAGGGAGACCTCCGTGGGGAGGGGGTGGTTGGGTGTGGGTGTACCCCCACTTCTAGGGCCCCCCGAGTCCAGGGCCCCCCCCCACTTCCCTCCTGAATCAAACCAGAACAGGACCAAAAAACAAAAAAAAAAAAGGATTTAAGAGAGCAGGCCTGGCTCGGCTGGATGTTAAGTTTTAAACCACAGAGGAAAAGGGCGTGGTGTTGCGTTACCTTTAAGCCACAGGTGAATCGTGCTAGGCTTGCTTAAACAGGTAGTCCTCGACTTAGCGACCGCAGTTTCCCGAAGTTTCCCGAGGCCGTGGTTAAGGGAGTTTCGCCCCCCCCCACCCCGTTTTACTACCGTTGTAACTTCGAAACGGTCCGTAAGTGAATGGTTGTAAAGTCAGGGACTGACCTGTACGAAGTTTAAGGCAGAAATGGAATGGGCTTGACCCTGAATATGAAGAATTTGACAGCCGTAAATTGTTTGTGGCGCAGTGGTCAGAATGCAGTATGGCGGGGCTCGCTCTGCCGACTGCCAGCAGTTCGATCCTCACTGGCTCAAGGTGGGCTCAGCCTTCCATCCTTCCGAGGTCGGTAAAATGAGGAGGACCCAGATTGTTGGGGGCAAGAGGCTGACTCAGTATACCGCTTAGAGAGGGTTGTAAAACACTGTGAAGCAGTATATAAATCTAAGCGCTATTCCTGTTGCTATTCTCTTCTGTTCTATGTTTTGTTCTAGTCTCTTCTATATTCTATTAATCTCTTCTCTATTCTATTCTATTGTATTCTGAACCTATTCTATTCTATATTCTATTCTATATTCTATTGTATAATCTATTCTATTAATCTATTCTATATTCTATTCTGTTCTATATTCTATTCTGAATTCTATCCTATCCTATCCTATCCTATCCTATCCTACTATTAAATTATTCTGTTCTATATTCTATTCTTCATCATTCCATTCTATTCTATTCTGGTGTTTTTCCATCTTCTGTACCCTTTCCCAGCTGTGGCAGACCCAACTTTTTAACCCCTCCTCAGCCACAGAACCGAAGTTTGAGTCAGTCCCTCCTTTCTCAGCCCACCCCACCATCAGGATGGGTTCGATGAGGAAGGGGCTGCGCTAAGGGAACGGGAGACCCGGGTTCAAATTCTGCCCTGGAGCTCCCTGAGTTGACATTGGATCCAGTCACACTTCCTTATCCCAAGCTACTTAGGATAATACTTACGTAGGGAGCCTCTGTGGCGCAGCGGTTAGAGTGCAGTACTGCGAGCACCTTCTGCAGCCAGCTGCCTAGAGTTTGGCAGTTCAAATCCCACCAGGGTCCTTCCCAGGTGGGTAAAATGAGGACCCCGATTGTTGCAGGGGATAGGCTGACTCTGTAAGCCACTTAGGGAGGGCTATAAAGCACTATAAAGTGGTATATAAGTCTAAGTGCTTTTGCTAAGTGCTACTTCCCGGCGTTATGGAGGAATCTCGGGCTCCCAACGCTGTTTTGTGTACTATTTTGAGTTGCCAAAAAAGAAAATTAAATCGATAAGGCCAGACCCACTCAAGCCCTGAACCAACGTCACCATACCACCCCTACTGGTGGGGTTCAGTGTCCAGGGAGGCCAGGCCGTTCTTCTGAGGGGCCTTTGTGTGCCTTTCCTTTCTCCAGACGGGGAGAGACGGGTTTACAGGTAGTCCTCGACTTAACGGCCACAGCTGAGCTCAAAACCTCTGCTGCTAAATGAATTCCCCCCCCCATTTCCCCCCACCTGGATGACCACGGTCATTAAGCGAATCACTGCGGTGCTTCAGTGAGTCACGCCGTTAAGTGAAACGGGCTCCCTCACCGACTTTGTCAGTAGGTCGCAAAAGGGGATCATGTGACAGACAGACAGACACACAGACAGACAGAGGACACATCATCCTAAATACGAGTCAGTTGCCAAGCGGCTGAATTTTGACCACGTGCCTGTGAGGATGTTGCAACGGTCATAACGGCCAAAGGCTCACAACTCGCTGTTTTCAGTGCCATTGTGACTTCGAACGGCCACTAAGTGAACTGTTGTAAGTCGAGGACTGCCTGTAGTCTTGTGTGAAGCAGCTTTCCTAAGCTACCCCTATCAGTCAAAGTTGTGGTGGTACAAGGATAGGTTTCTAATAGGTGGGCAAGGGTAGAATCAGAGTCCCATCCATCTTTCTGAGGCATTAGATCAATCTTTCTTAACCTCAGCCACTTTAAGATGGGTGGACTTCGATTCCCAGAATCCCCCAGGCAGCTTGATTTAAGATGGGTGGACTTCAACTCCCAGAATCCCCCAGGCAGCTTGATTTAAAATGGGTGGACTTTGATTCCCAGAAATCCCCAGGCAGCTTGATTTAAAATGGGTGGACTTCGATTCCCAGAATCCCCCAGGCAGCTTGATTTAAGATGGGTGGACTACAACTCCCAGAATTCCCCAGGCAGCTTAGATGGGGGACTACAACTCCCAGAATTCATTCCCCAGCCAACAAGGTGATTGAGGGATTCTGGGAGTCGAAGCTCACCCATCTTAAATCAAGCTGGCTGAGGAATTCTGGGAGTTGAAGTCCACCGTCTTAAAGTTGAGAAGCTCTGGGCTCCAGAGAGAGCCCAGCCAATCCATCAGAGGCCTCGTAGGATCCCTCTTCTCACCTCCAACTTCAATTCACCTGGACAGTAGTGGCAGAAACTCCTGCAGGCCAAACCCTCCCACCACATCCGGTCTGAGTCTCCCCATTTTTTGCGGTGCTGGTGGAACCTTGGGGAAGGGAAGAAGAGAGGAGGGGGAGGAAGGAAAGGAAGAGGAGGCAGGCTGCCCCCTAGAGCTTGTCTGCTTTGGTCTCTTCCAGAAACGGAAGGTGGAGGTGGTCTCTCCCGCGACCCCCATCCCTGTTGTGAGCGAGACGACCCAGGCCTCGGTTTTTCCCCAGGTAAGTGCACAAAAAGGGAATACAGGTGCGATGTACGGCCGCCATGGAGCCCAAAGCTTTTGTGGCTAAAGCGAGACATTTGCGCAGTGAAGTTTGGGACTTTCTCGCCACCGTTGTATAAGTGAATCGCTTGCCGTTGCTAAGTGAGCAACGTGGTTGTTAAGTGAATCCGGCTTCCCCCATTGACTTTGCTCACCAGGAGGTCGTAAAAAAGGTGATCGCGTGACACACTCGATCACCTGAGGAATGCCGCGACGGTCGTAAGTGTGAAAAACGTTCCTAAGTCACTTTTCCCGGGGCCGTTTTAACTTTGAGCAGTCACTAAGTGAATTGCTGTCCATGCTCTTTGCTGAGGCTTATGGAGACGCTCACAAACACACGTTAGTCCCCTTTTTTCTTTATTTCAACGGCTGTGAATTTTAGTCATTCCCTGCCCGTAATGAGTCTCACAGTTTGTAAATAGTCCCACGGAAGCCTGCCAAAATCCTTCGGGATAAGTCTGATAATCACGCACCTTTATCTCCCTTGAAATGCTGCCAGCGACTAAATGTCCAATTAGTTATACGAGGCCAACTGGAGCACAAATTCAACACCGAGCTTCAGGCTTCAAACCGACCAGTACGAACAAAGTTGCTTCCTGCAAAGGCTCCTGTCCCTTTGCTCCTCCTTTATGTCTTATGGGAGGGGCCAATCACCTCCAAGCCTTACTCCCGAGCCGCCCCTTTTGTCTTAGCTGCTCTTGCCTTCTGGCAGCTCTGCGCATACGCACACTGGGAACAGGCTCCCCCTGTTCCTCTTCCTCGCTGCTGCCAGATTCTGGAGGTTCCAGAGTCAGCACATAACTCCCAGATGGCCTTGGCCCCATCTCTGTATTGGATGCAGGATCCTTGTCCGAGCCCTCCCCAGACTCCCGGACTGACCCCTGTTCCTCCACACTGTCCGACTCTGCTGCCGTCTCCGCAGGCTGCCGGTGGACCACAACAGATGCATCGGTGCTGGGCATGACTCAGGGGGATTCTAGCCTGCCCCACATTGAGATCATCCAGTGGAGAAAAGCTGAGCCAAAGGACCCCCCTGGTTCCACACACACACACCCCGGGGTCTTTTGTAGCTCTTTGGTTGGACAGCTGCACCTTCTGGGGATCTTATGGCCTTCAAAGCCGTTTTTGACCATATCGGAGCTGTAGAAAGACCCCCCAAACTTTCCCTTCAGATGTCTCCTCCTGCAGTCAACTCATAATGTCAGGTCTCCAAGTGATGAAATCCATTTAAAAAGAAAAGAGCAAAGTCCGTCTTTCAAAACAATTTATTTTATTTAGGAAAGCATCAAATTGGCAAAGTCCGTGGTAATTCCGGATCTGACACAACCTGGAATTACCCCACAATATTACAAGTTAGAAACAACCCCCCCAAAGTCACATTCTCCAACAGAAGTAATTCAACGTTGCTTGATGTCATAAATCTCCCCACCAAGGGACCCCAGTACGGACAGTTTTAATCAGAGTCTGTACAGGGAACAACGGTTCTCTAAGACACGGGGGGGGAAAGTGACTTCTTACGAACGTTTTTCACACTTAACGTCCGTGGCAGCACCCCTGTGGCCCTTCAATTGACATTCAGATCTTCGGCTCACAGTTGCGACCGTTGCAAGGTCAACAGGGGGAGGCCAGATTCCCTTAACAATCACCTTGCCTAACTCTACAACCACAACGATTCCTTAAAACGACGGGAGGCAAGAAAGCTCGTAAAAAAATAAAAACAAAACGGGAGAAATCTCACTTAACATAATGTCTCGCTTAGCAGCGGAAACTGGATTGCGGGTTGTCATTCAAGGTTGTCATTGCGGCGCCCTCCTCTTTTCCAGAATGGCTCCGCCCGCCGAGCCGTAGCCGCCCAGCCGGGCCGGAAGAGGAAATCCAACTGCCTCGGGACAGACGAGGTACATATCCGGGCCAGGGAGTCGGCGGCGGCCGTCTCCGTTGGCCACTTGGGAGGGGAGCCCGCCTGGCTGCTTCTCCCATCCCGAAACGGAAACCCCCCCCCTCCCTTTTCGGTTCTCGCAAGCAGGACTCCCAGGACAGCTCGGATGGGATCCCGTCGGCGCCGCGCATGACGGGCAGCTTGGTCTCGGACCGCAGCCACGATGACATTGTCACCCGCATGAAGAACATCGAATGCATCGAACTCGGGCGCCACCGCCTGAAGCCCTGGTACTTCTCGCCCTACCCTCAGGAGCTGACCGCCCTGCCTGTCGTCTACCTCTGCGAATTCTGCCTTAAGTATGTCAAGAGCCTCAAGTGCCTCCAGAGGCACCTGGTAAGGGGATCCTCCTTTCCTGCGTGTCCCCCCCCCCAAGTCCAGTCTTGGGTCAAAGTGGTTCCCGTCCCCTTGTAAGCCCTTCCGTTCTTTGCAACACCCCCATGTCAGCTGGAGGGTAGCAGCGGCACGTAGACCTATATGCCGCTTCACGTTGCTTTTATAGTCTCCGCTAAGCGGTTTTACAGAGTCAGCCTCTTCCCCCCAACCATCTTGGGTCCTCATTTTGCCCACCTCGGAAGGACGGAAGGCTGAGTCAACCTTGAGCTGGTCAGGATCGAACTGCTGGCAGTGGGCAGAGTTTGCATTCTAACCACTGGGGAGGAGGGAGGAAAGGGAAGGAAGGAAGGGGAGGGAGGGAGGGCAGGTAAATAGCACTTCACAGTCTTGACATGCCTCTAAGTCAGTGTTTCTCAATCTTAAGATGCGTGACTTCAACTCCCAGAATTCCCCAGCCAGCTTTGCTGACTGGGGAATTCTGGGAGTTGAACTCCACGCAACTCAAGGTTGGGAAACCCTGCTCTAAGTGGTTTACAAAGTCAGCCTCTTGCCCCCCAACCATCTTGGGTCCTCATTTTGCCCACCTCAGAAGGATGGAAGGATGAGTCAACCTTGAGCCGGTCAGGATCGAACTGCTGGCATTGGGCAGAGTTAGCCTGTAATGCTGCATTCTATCCACTGTGTCACCACGGCTCATCCACTCTTCCATCATCCCCAGCCCCACCTAGCTGCTCTTTCCTGGCAGCAGTTCTGTCTGTCTCTTAGTTCTGGCTTCAGTGTAGTTTTTAAAATCATCTTCTCTCTTTTAACCTTTCTTCTGTTTTGACTTAAAATCTTCATCTCTGCAGTTTTAATGTTTTAACCTCCTCCTATTTAATTTAAAATCTCCACCTCTGCAGTTTTATTGCTTTAATCATTCTTCTCCTTGTTTTATAACTTTATTAAGCTGCCCAGAGTCGCCTTAATAAGGTAGATGAGCGGCATAAAAACTTAACGTGTAAACAATACACAGGCAGTCCTTGACTTAGCAACCATTTTTCTTTGTGAGAAAGACACCCAACTCTGTGGTTTTCCTCTCTGCAGATGAAGTGTGACTTGAGGCACCCTCCGGGCAACGAAATCTACCGCAAAGGAACCATTTCCTTCTTTGAGATCGACGGCCGGAAGAACAAGGCAAGAAAGATGCCCTTAGGGCTACATCTGGTCTTCTGCAGCCTGGAAGCCACCTGGTGCATTGGGACTACGTTTCCCAGAGTTCCTTGCGGATCCTCTGAGGGGGAAAGCTCCATTTTACTAGATTTGTCCTATTGGCACATCTGGGAAAACCAGAATCTGAGGATTCCAGGTTTTCCCTTCCCAAAAGAAAATCAAGGATTTTCTTTTTCCTTCACGTGGCCCAAGCAAACCAACTGGAGCCATCCTTCCAGCCATTCCCCTCCAGGTGCAGGGCAACATGTCCTTGACTCTCTGAGAAAGGATGTCGTTGAGTCTCATCTCCCACCTCACTATGAAATCCCCCCTCCCAAATCCCCAGGCCCTAAATGTGGCAGCATCGAAAGTCTGCTCTCACCCATGTTAAGCATGCCATTTTCTGTATTTATTTCAATTCTGGATATTTAGTTAATGAGCTCTCGTATAAAGGGACGCAGTGGCTCAGTGGCTAAGACGCTGAGCTTGTCGATCAGAAAGGTCAGCAGGTTGGCGGTTCAAATCCCTAGCATAACGGAGGGAGCTCCTGTTCCTTGTCCCAGCTTCTGCCAACCTAGCAGTTCGAAAGCATGTAAAAAAGGCAAGTAGAAAAATAGGGACCCCTTTGGTGGGAAGGGAACAGCGTTCCCTGCGCCTTTGGTGTGTCTGGATTCCGGCTGTTACCCCCATTTAAATCATGAGTCTCGAGCCAAACTTCCAAAGGGGATCACGTGACTCCATCACAAATACGCGCCAGTTCCCAAGCATCCAAATTTGGATTCCCATGACCAGGGGGATGCGGCCATGGTTATACATATAGAAATCAGTCGTACATTACTTTTTTTCCCCCAGTGCCGCTGTAACTAAGAACGGTCGCTAAACAAACCACTTATAATTCGAGGACTCCATGTCCTCTTGTTCCCGTCCTTAGTCAAGTTCTCGACGCCCCAAAGGAATGGGTTAAATCCGAACTTCCAACAGTGTATTCATCCTGTCCCCTCTTTTATTCTTTCCTTTTTCCTCTTCTAGAGTTATTCGCAAAACCTTTGCCTTCTGGCAAAATGTTTCCTCGATCACAAAACCCTCTACTACGACACGGACCCCTTCCTCTTCTACGTCATGACCGAATACGACAGCAAAGGCTTCCACATCGTCGGCTATTTCTCCAAGGTGCGTCTCTGCTCGATTCCCCCAAAAATCAGTTTTTCTGTTCCAGCGCTGCCGTTTGCATTCTCTCACTCTCTCTGTATGGAGAGCCAGGGGATCAGTGTGCAGTGTTTAAGCACACGTATTTCAGCATTAAGCTTTGCACGGGATGGTTTTCCACGCTTTTACGCCCTGAAAGTCAAAAGTGGCAAAGAATTGGGGGTGTCAGTCAATCAGGATAAGAGCTGCAAGGGACCTTAGAGGTATAGAATAAGAATAAAAATAAGAATAGAATAGAATAGAATAGAATAGAATAGAATAGAATAGAATAGAATAGAATAGAATAGAATAGAATAGAATAGAATAGAACAGAATAGCAATAGCAATAGCAATAGCAATAGCAATAGTAATAGTAATAGCAATAGAAGAGAATAGAATATCAGAATATAGAATAGAATAGAATGTAAAATAGAATAGAACAGAATAGATGTAGAGGAGAAGAGAGAAGAGAGAATAGAATAGAAATAAGAATAAGATAGAACAAGAATACAGAATAGAATAGAATAGAATAAACAGAATACAATATAGAAGAGAAGAGTAAAGAAGAGAAGAGAATAGAATAGAATAGAAATAAGAATAGAATAGAATTGGGAATAGAATAGAGTAAGAAATAGTATAGAACATAATAGCAATAGCAATAGAATAGAATAGAATATCGGAATAAAGAATAGAATAGAATGTAGAATAGAGTAGAGTGGAGTAGAATAGATGTAGAGAATAGAGAAGAGAAGAGAAGAGAAGAGAGAATAGAACAACAAGAACAGAATAAGAACAGAATAGATGTAGAGGAGAAGAGAGAAGAGAAGAGAATAGAATAGAATAGAAATAAGAATAGAATAGAACAAGAATACAGAATACAGAATAGAATAGAATAGAATAGAATAAGGAATAGAATAGTTGGCCAGCCTTTTCTTAAAAACCTCCAGTGATGGAGCACCCGCAACTTCTGCCGGAAAGCTGTTCTACGGCTGAATTGTTCTCACTGTCAGGAAATCCCTAGGTTGCTTCTCTCCTTGGTTAGTTTCCATCCACCTAGTCAGCTACAACAGCTAAAGCCAGGACTAGAACTCACCATTTCCTGGTGATTGAGCCAGTCATCCAGATGGCTTTTTTCTTTTCTTTTCCTAAGGCGGGACTAGAACTCCGCTGTCTCCCGGTTTCTAATGTGGCACCTTCACCACTAGACTAAACTGGCTAATTCGCTTCTTGTTTGAAACTCTTTATGTCAGAGGTCTCCAGACTTGGCAACTTTAAGACTTGTGGACTTCAACTCCCAACAAGCTGTCTGAGGAATTCTAGGAGTTGAAGTGTACAAGTCTTAAAGTTGCCAAGTTTGGAGACCTCTGCTTTATGTGATAAAAGCCAGGGAAACTTGGCTTGTCAGGCCGGTCTGCCTTTGGCCAAAAATCTTGGCCAGGTTGGAATGAGAAAGGCCCGATCCTTAAACCCCGTTTGTGTCATTCTTCCTTGCAGGAAAAGGAATCCACCGAAGATTATAACGTGGCCTGCATTCTGACATTACCTCCCTATCAGAGACGGGGTTATGGCAAGCTATTGATTGAATTCAGTAAGTGAGCCTTCCTGTTTTGAATTAGCCTCAACTTACAACCATTCTTAGAGTGGCTGTTCACAATTACAACGGCACTCCAAAAAGTGACTTATGAATGAATGAATCGCTTTATTGGCCAAATGTGATTGGACACACAAGGAAATTGTCTTGGTGCAAATGCTCTCAGTGTACGTAAAAGAAAAGAGACATTCGTCAAGAGTCAAGAATCATCAGGTACAACACTTAATAATAGTCATAGGGTACAATAAGCAATCGAATCATATTAGGAAGCAGTCAGTATAGATCATAAGGATACAAGCGACAAAGTTACAGTCCTACAGTCACAAGTGGGAGGGGATGGGCGATAAGGAGTGATAAGAAGATTAATAGTAATAGTAGTGCAGATTTTGTAAATAGTTGGACAGTGTTGAGGGAATTACTTGTTTAGCAGAGTGATGGCGTTTGGGAAAAACTGTTCTTGTGTCTAGTTGTTCTGGTGTGCAGGGCTCTATGGTAAGAGTCTTCCAACTTGGCAAGTTTAAGATTTGTGGACTTCAACTCCCAGAATTCCTGAGCTAACATGACTGCAGGAGGAGGAATTATGGGAGTTGAAGTCCACAAGTCTTCAAGCTGTCAAGTTTGAAGATCCCTGACGTAAAGCGTCGTTTTGAGGGTAGGAGTTGAAAAAGTTTATGGACCTGTCCTGTCCTCACACTTACAACCAGCATCCTCATGGTCATGTGATCAACATTCAGACAACTGGCATGTATTTACAATTCAGGTAGTCCTCACTTAGGGACCGTATGAAGTTACAACGGCACCTGGGAAAAAAGTGACTTACGACTGTTTTTCACACTTACGACTGTTGCAGCATTCCCGTGGTCCTGCGATTTACATTCGGATGCTTGGCCACAGACTCAGACTTACGACAGTTGTAGTATCCCCATTGCATGTGGTTTTCATTCGGATGCTTGATAAGTGATTTGCATTTATGACGGTTGCACTGTCCCAGGGTGTGTGTGTGTGTGAGGTCATCCCCTTTTGTGACGACCTGGCAAGCAGAGTCAGTGGGGGGAATCCAGATTTGCTTAATGACCTGTGTTACTAAATTTAATCACTGCGGTGATTCGCTTAACGAACACAGCCAGAAAAGTCGCAAAATGAGACAAACCCACTTAACAAATGTTTCGCTGAGAGGGCGACCTAAATGTTGGGCTCAGTGGCGGTCGTAACTCAAGGACTACCGGCAATTGCATCTCGGGGTCAAGTGATCACCATTTGTAACCAACTCCAGCTGGCTTCCAACAAAACAGCGAATAGGAGAAGCTGGTTTAATGACCGCATGGTTCACTTAGCAGCGGCGGCAAAAAAGGTGGTAAAACGGGCCAAAGCTCATTTAAACATTGAAGTCACTAAACAACTGTGTTGCTTAGCAGTGGTAATTGTGGTTGTAAATAGAGCACCCCATGTACTTCAGTCCGCCCCAAACGATCCTGGATCTGTTTCTTAAAATCCTGGCTAGTTCTTAACTTGGTTCCGTCTTTCCAGGTTACGAGCTCTCCAAGGTTGAAGGGAAGACGGGTACGCCCGAAAAACCCCTCTCGGACCTGGGTCTCTTGTCGTACCGCAGCTACTGGTCCCAGACCATCCTGGAGATCCTCATGAATCTCAAACTGGAGAACGGCGAGCGGCCACAGATCACCATCAAGTGAGGGCCAAGATAGCAGGGGACGTGCGGAAACTGTAGGGAAGGACGGTTTTAATCCCCCCCAAAACTTGAGAGCGACCACCTGCCTAGCGTGACAAGTTGTTTGTGATGGGGGTTTCCCAGACTTGTCAGCAAATTGTGGTATCGGGGGAGACGGGGCGGAAACATAAGGCAAGGATGAAATACGGAAGATTCTCAAAAGAGCGGGTTGGACTAGATGACCTCTGTTTAGCTCCCTTCCCACTCGGTGACATTATACAGTCTGATCTTCTCATTCGGCTCCGTGATTTTATTTATTTATTTTTGGGGGGATTGCCGATTGGGCCCCCAAAAGCCGTTTCATTTTTGCCTTCTCCTGTTTGCCAACGGGGGGAGGGTTGGACTAGATGACCGCTCCACTCTCTGGCCTTAATTCAGTCTGATCTCTCCATTTGGCTCCATGATTGAGATAGATGATAGATAGATGATAGGTAGGTAGGTAGGTAGGTAGATAGGTAGGTAGATAGATAGATAGATACTGATAGATACTGATAGATAGATACTGATACCGATAGATAGATAGATATAGATACTGATAGAGAGAGAGAGAGATACAGATAGATTAGATAGATAGATAGATAGATAGATAGATAGATAGATAGATGATAGAGAGAGAGAGATAGGGATAGGGATAGATAGATAATACTGATAGAGATAGATTTATTTATTTCTTTGGAGGTTGCCGATTGAGCCAAAAAAGCAGTTTCATTTTTGCCTTCTCCTTGTTTGCCAACAGGAAAATCAGCAATTTTTTTGTCCCCAAAATGTAAGCAGCAAAATTGCCCCCAAATTTAGCTCTCCGTATTCATTGGGATGGCTCTCTCTCTCTCTTTTTTTTTCCTCAACACTGCTTTCTCCGATCCTGTCTTTCCCCAACTGAAGAATGTTGTGTTAAAATTTGACAGATCAAACTAATCATTACCCATTAAAGCGTTTTTCGTTTTGATTATTTTTTGGGTAACTAAAGTTACGAACAAAAGCCGCAATCCACTTTATTTTTTATATTACCAAGTCCAGCCATCCTCTGACCTAAAGTATCTAACCCAAATACCTAATCTACTGCCTTTGATATACCATGTTTCTTGTGACTGTTTTGGGATAGGGGTGGACAGGCCTTTTAAACTACCTTATCACCATTGTTAAAATCTTCATCCCTGTTAGGGATACACCCTAGCAGAATTTGCACGGCAGTCAGGCAGGCAGGCAAATATGTGAGATAAACGTTTTTGTAGCTTACACTCAGTAAAACAAATACACTGTGCTAGTTAAATAGTTTATTCCAGTAAGAGTTTTATCATAGTCAAACAGTCCATATATCATTCACTAGTTCAGTCCGTTCGGGGATTATTCAGTTGCAAAGTCCAGTGTTGAAAAAGAGGTTAGTAAACTTACAAATATCAGTCCAGTAATATATCTCCTCGCAGTAGAGATATAAAGAAGTCAAACCTCCTTTCTTCCTTCGACGTTCAAAAACTCAGCAGCAGGGAACACGCAGTTAGCAAACCATCAATCCAGCATAGTCAGCAATCCAGCAGGTTCTCTTGCTCCCTCTTATGGCGGTTTTACAACCGCACCCAAAATTACATGCTTTGCAGTTTAAAGTGACACGCACTTAAACTTACTATCATAGTTTATATATATTATTTTACCCAAACTACGTTAGGTAACCTTGTTATTCCTAACAATCCCAATTATGCAAACATGGGTTAGAGATCCATTTTGGATGGTGGAATCCTGGGAATCTGAAATGGCCTCTAAGCACAGCGGTTTCTCTTCCCATTCAGCATTTCAACTGTGTTTTCTTCCCCCGCCCCGTCTTTTCCAGCGAGATCAGCGAAATCACGAGCATCAAGAAAGAAGACGTAATCTCGACGCTTCAGTATCTGAACCTCATCAATTATTACAAGGTAAATTCACCATTCGGGGGCCCTTGATCGTGGAGAAGCAAGAAGCATTTGCATGGATGGCCTAGGTGGGGCTTCTTTGCCATTTTTTCTTTTGGTAAAGTTTTATTATTTTTAAACATACATCAGTACCATTCCGTGGACAGTGTGGTATCTGAGTGTCATTCATTTTGATACAAAAGCAATATTAATGCAGTGAGCATTATTACTAGATTAATCCGACTTACGTGCTCTAATGTTGTTATGCATAACTGTATCAGCACACAATCCTTCACTTTTTCAGTTATTCAATATTTGCTACATCCTTCTAATAGTAAGAGCGTTATTTTTGAGCAGCCCTAATAATATCCTTTTTCAAACTCTGCTCTTAGCCTCTAATATTCACTTTAATTTTTTTTTAAAGTTTTAAGTGTCTGGGTATTACCCTAAAAGAGGACCTGACCTGGGGTGCTCACATTGCAGCCCTGGTCAAAAGGGCCCAGCAGAGATTATACTACCTGAGGCTTCTCAGAAAACAACAACCAAATGGAAAACTTCTGGTGACCTTCTACCGCTGCACCATAGAGAGTATCTTAACTCACTGCACCTCTGTGGGGTTTGCCAACTGCACAGGGGCAGATAGGAAAGCAGTCCAGAGGGTGAACGTCATTGCCCAGAAGATCACGGGTTGCCCTCTCCCCTCTTTGGAAGAGCTTTATATCTCCCGCTGCCTTAAGAAAGTCCAAAACATCCTCAAAGATCCATCTCATCCTGGGAACCCTTTTTTTGAGCTATTACCATCTGGCAGACGGTACATGATAATAAAAACAAGGAGAAATAGGCTGAAACACAGCTTCTATCCCAGTAACTCTATTGAATTCTACTGTATAGTAAAATATTAATACAATATCAGGGGTTTTCAATTCAATGTATAGAATGCGAAGGATGTGGGTTTGTGTTTTATTTTCATAGTCATAAATTGTACACTGAAGATGTCATTGTATGAGGTGCAATGACAATAAAGTAAACTAAATTAAATGTGTTCAGTAAATATATGTAAAACAACATTCCCCCATTTCTAATTTTTTTATCTATTCTAATTTTTCATTTTGCCATTTTGATAAGATGTCATTTGGGGAGTTAGTTAATTTTTTCCAACAAAGAGGGTTAATGATGGTGTGAGGACCTAAAAATGGGATTAGCCTGCTTTTTTTAGAATACAATAGAATTCTTTATTGGCCAAATGTGATTGGACACACAAGGAATTTGTCTTGGTGCAAACATCGCTTTGCTTTTGCTGGTTTTTGCAAATGAGCATAATCCACATTTTTGGCAGCAATTGATAATAATGCAAGTAATGCTAATAATAATACAACCACTCATTTAGTGACTGTTCGAAGTTAAAACAGCACTGAAAAAAGGGACTTGTGACCGTTTTTCACACTTACGACCATTGCAACATGATCACAATAAAAGTCAGATGCTTGGCAACTCATATTGAGGATGGTCGCAGCCTCCCGGGGTCATTTGAACCCCTTTTACGACCTCCTGACCAGCAAAGTCAGTGGGGAAAGCCAGATTCACTTAACAACCGGGTTGCTATCTTAAACAACGGCAGTGATTCACCGAACTGTTTGCAAGAACGCCCGTAAAATGGGGCAACATTCACTCCACAGCTGTTTTGCGTAGTAATAGAAATGTTGGGCTCAGTTGGGGTTGTAAGCAAAGGACTAGTTGTATTTGTGATGAGAACTTAAGACTGTAAGTCAGAGAAGAGCAACCAAGATGATTAGGGGACTGGAGACTAAAACATACGAAGAACGGTTGCAGGAACTGGGTATGTCTGGCTTAACGAAAAGGAGGACCAGGGGAGACACGATAGCAGTAATTCCAGTATTTGAGGGGCAAATTCCCAAAGGGGAACAAATTATTCTCCAAAGCACAAGAAAGTAGGACAAGAAACGAGGGACGGAAGCTAATCTAGGAGAGATTAGCAACTCAAGAAATAGAACAGTTAACCAGTGAAACTGGTTTTGCCTCCAGAGGTTGTGGATGCTCCATCACTGGAGGTTTTAAAGAAAATATTGGACAACTATTCGTTTGAAATGGTATAGGGTTTCCCGCTTGAGCAGGGCGGGGGTTGGACTAGAAGACCTCCAAGGTCCCTTCCAACTCTGTTATTGTTATTCAATGAACCGGTGGGGCGGCTTCCCTCCAGAAGTTGGGGTTGCTCCATCACTGGGAGGCTCCCGAGAAGAGATCAGACGGGCATTTGTCTGAAACGATAACAGGGTCTCCCGCTTCGATCGGGGGGCGTGGGGTGGGGTCAGACTAGAAGACCTCCAAGGTCTCTTCCCACCTCTTTTTGTCGTTCCGTTTATTCCCCAGGGCCAGTACATCCTGACTCTCTCCGAGGACATTGTGGACGGGCACGAGAGGGCCATGCTGAAGCGGATCCTGCGCATCGATTCCAAGTGTTTACATTTCACCCCAAAGGACTGGAGTAAGAGAGGGAAGTGGTGAACTCAAAGGGCCCCTTCGACTGGCACAAAAGGACAGAATTTTTTTGGGGGGGCGAGGTTGGTGTCCCGGACCTCGGTGTACAGCGGTAAGCAGGACCGGGCTGACCTCCCTGCCCCTTAACCTCCCCCCCCCCACGGACTCTGAACCTTCCCGCCGCCTCCTGGATGGCCTTTTCGAGACGGGACTCCTCCGTGTACAGTAGTTGAAAAGCACAGACGGCTTGCGTTCGCCCTGCTTTTATCGGTCCAGACATTTCTGAATGCTGCCTCCCCCCCCCCCCCTTCCCCCCCCCCCCCCGAAGGCTCAGGGTTGGGGGCCGGGGGGGTTGCGGGGGGGGGGGGGGGCGGACGAGTCGCAAGGTGGAAGAATGGATTTGCGGGGTGCTCCTTCCCAGCGGCCAGAGGGAACCGATCCCTTCCAGCTGCTGATTCCGGAAGGGGTGTGTATGCAGGAGACACAGCACTCTGGGGCTGGAAACCCACCTCCCCCGGGGGGGGCGGGGGAAGAAGGCAGGACCCCTCCCATCGTTTCCCGCTCAGAAGAGGGTGTCCCGCGGGCCTCTGCGCCCAGGAAAAAGCCCCGAGAGCCGGAGACGAGACGCCTATTTCTCAAAGAAGCGACGACTTGCCTCATGTCTCTGATCGGAATAAATGAACAAAATCCTTTTTTTTTTAAAGGAAAAGAGACCCTTCCCTTGTTTTGCAATTATTTCTGTGGGGTTTTTTTTCTTTCTCTTCCCTCCTCTTCTCTCACTCCCTTTTTCATCACTTCTTCCCTTTAGCTCCTTTTCCCTTATCTATTTCTTTTTTCCCTCTTCTGTTTCCTTCCTTCTCTTTTTCTTTCCCATGTCTTCCTTTTTTCCTTTCCTTCCTTCTCCCTTTTCTTTTTTTCTTACCTCTCCTTTTCTTCTCATCTTTCTCCATTTGTCTCGTTCCTTTCCTTTCTTCCTCCCTTTCTCCACCCTCCTTCGCATCCCCTCTCCTTCCTTCCTTCCCCCCCACATTCCCTCTCTTTCTTTCCTTCCTTCCCTCCCTCTCTCTCTCTTTTCTTTATTCATTTGGTTTGGAAAGCAAGGGCCAAAGAAAGTGGATTTGCAGGAAAAACCAACAGTCATAGTTACTGAAAGTGTTAAAGGTTGTTTCCCCCCCCCTCCGAATTGCACTGAAAATCTCAAATCTTTCAAGAGAGAAGTTTGCTGTTACGAAATGAAAAGGCCTTGTGGCAACGCTAATTTCTCACAAAAAAGTTGAGGGGGGATTTTTGGCAGTCCCCCCTTCCCCATTCTGTCCCTGAAAGAGTTGATGGAGGAGCCTAAAGTGAGACCATCAGCCCTTTCAAAACGATGAGAAGTTTTATTTGTTGTTTTTGTTTTAAAAATGCCAGAAGTAGAAGGAACACTCAGCAGATACCAAAATTTTAAAACAAGACCCTGTTCGTCTTCAATTGGAAACAAGATGTGCTCAAATCATTAAGGCCCCAGAAGCAAAATAATAATAATTAAAACTCAGCCCAAGATCCACAGAAGGCTGCAATTCTTCCAAGAGGCTGTAAAATAAGCATAAATTGCAAATACAGTTTGGAAGAAAAAAGAAGCAGCAAAGGAACTTCCTTAACGCAGCAAAGAAAGGGTGAAGATTTCTTCCATGTTCTTTTTCACCCAAGTCCGCCTTGTAAAGTCCGAGCACAACGTGTTTTTTTCTCTCCAAGATTCCTTCAGACAATGCTGTGGTCTTCCTCACTCCTCATCGGCCACGGGGGCATGGATCTGTAAGCAGACCCATACAGAGAATCAGTGCCTTGCCTTGTGCCCAAATGCATACAGGTAGTCCTCAACTTACGACCATGTGACGGTTGCATCACTGGGGAAAAAAGTGACGGTCCTCACACTTACGACTGACACAGCATCTCCTTAGTCGCTTAATCAAAATTTGAGCTTTTGGCAACCAGGATGGTCCCAGCGTCACCCGATCTCCACTGGCAATTTTCAAGCGAGCAAAGAGCCAGGTTCGGTTAACGACCATGGCCAAAAAAAAGGTCATAAAATTTGAGCATTACTCTGCATCCGTTAGCAACGGAAGTTTCCGAGTCAAATTGTGCGGTTAAGTCGAGGACTACCTATAAATTTTAGCACAAGAATGAATTCCCATAATCCTGGCGGGTAGGTCTCAAAGAAAGCTAAAAATGAAGCAGGTGCCCAGTAGACGAACGCAATTCAAACCAAGATCCAAGTTTCTAGCCCTCAGGGACACCGTTCAGCTTTTGCTCTGCTTTGTTTCCCGCACTTCTCCCCAAAACCTTTTTGTCTGTCCCGGTATTGTATTTTAAGCACGTTGGTTTGCGTTACCCAGTTAAAAACAGGAAAAATAATAATAACAACCCCATGTGGCTTAATACAGATTTGTGAAACCAGTTTTTGATCCCGCCTCAATCCCGTTTCGCATTTCTGGATCAAACTCTGAACTCGTTGAATGAACTCTTCAGCCAGCGCGGACTTCAACTCCCAGAATCCTCTGGTTAGACCGAGGAACTCTGGGAATTGTAGTCCGGGGGGCGTTTTCTTCTTGATGCAGAAGTCATCAACCCAACACTCACCCCTCGAGCGATCGCTGGCCAGGCGAGAGCCATGACGATTTCATCGCTGTGATTTGGTGTCCGTTCGAGATTCCACACTGTCAGGGAACTGAAAGTCGATTTCACACCCACTTCCCGTTCCTGGATACAGGGAGGGGGGGGGCAAAAAAGGGGATGGTGTTGGAGGGGAGCACTGGATTTATTTGCCCACCCTACCCCAGTGTGGAAGGGTGAGGATAGGAATGACAACGAGGTGAGCTGCTTCAGGAAAAGAATCTTGCAGGCCTGAAAGTCCAAATCTCCCACTGTCTCTTTTACAGTCTGAGAAAGTAGGAAAAGTCCCGTCTGAGTCTGTTGCCCTGCCTGTTATACGTCTGAGGGCTATGCTGTCTCTGACTGTTCCTGGACGAGATCTCTTTGCTCTGTCTCCCAAGGTCTTCCCAACTTCCTCTACATAAAAGCGAAAGGCCACTCACGTATCATCATCAAAATCTCCAGAACCGTAAAGCCTACAAACTTGAAATTTGGCACGTGTGTTCCTCTTGGCTTCTAGGTGCTCACTAAGAAAGGATTTTTCCAAATGACCATCAGAGCATTAGAATTTCCTATATTATTATTTATTATTATTATTATTATTATTATTATTATTATTATTATTATTATTATTATTA
>NW_020717393.1:22885-33026 GCF_900518725.1 Notechis scutatus | reverse complement strand
AAGAAGCCACTTTTGGGGCCTTTTTCAGGCATTTTTCCAGGCCATTTTTGGGCCGTTTTCAGGATGTTTTGGTCCAAAATATGACCTGAAAACAGCCTGAAAATGGGCCTGGAAAAAACGCAACTTCCAACCCACTGTCACAGCATGTCCACAACCACGTGATCAAAATTAAGACGCTTGGCCACTGGCTCGCACTTACGAAGGTCTCGCAGCATCCCAGAGGCCACGCGATCCCCTTTTGCGACCGCCTGACCAGCCAAGTCCACAGGGAAGCTAGATTCACTTAACAACCTGTGGTTCACTTAACAACTGCAGGGATTCACTTAACGTGGCAAGGAAAGTCGGTAAAACGGGGCGAATTTCGCTTAGCAAACGTCTCAGCCACAGAGATTTTGGGCTCCGTTGTGTTTGTGAGGAATTTGCCCGTACTTATGTTGGTTGCAGTGTCCTGGCATCATGCGATCCCCTTTCTCACGAGCCCAGTCAACGGGGAAGCCGGATTCACTTAACGACCGTGTGACAACTGCAATGATTTGCTTAACAATTGTGGCAAGAAAGGTCATAAAATGGGACAAACCTCACTTAACAACTTGGGATTCCATTTTGATCACTCGGTCGCAAAAGGGGATCACATCACACACACACACACACACACACACACCGGAGACACGGCCACCGTTGTAAATATGGGTCAGCTGCCAAGCCTCTGAATTTTGACCACATTACCGTGTGGATGCTACAACGGCCGTTAAGGGTGAAAAACAACCGCTTGGTCACCTTTTTCGGGGCCGTTGTAACTTAGAACGGTCACTAAATGGTTCATATTTATGACAGTCGCAGCATCCCGGGGTTATCCCCTTTTGCAACCTTCTGACAAGCGACGTCAATTTGGGAAGACAGATTCATTTAACGACTGTGTGACTAGCTTAAGAACTGCAGTGATCCACTGTGGCAAAAAAAGGCTGTAAAACGGGGCCAACCTCCCTTAACAAAGGTCTCGCTTAGAAACAGACATTTTGCACGCCGATTGCGGCCCTAAGTTAGGTAAGATAACAAATAATCAGAGTTGGAAGGGACCTTGTAGGTCATCTAGTCCAACCCCCTGCCCAAGCAGGAGACCCTACACCATTTCTGACAGGTGGCAGTCCAGCCTCTTCTTGAAAGCCTCCAAGGATGAAGCTCCCACAACTTCAAAGATTACCCAAAGAACTCCAGCTGTGATTATGATCTGCTAAATGACCCGTTGTAAGTCCGAGGACTAGCTGTCCCTTCTGCTGAGCTGTCTATTTTTCTTTCTCTTTCTTTCCGTCGTCCAACGGAGTCGGAGAGAATCTCTGTCGTGTTCCTTGCGTGCCTTTTAAGGGCCATTGCAACACACAGCCAGCAGCCTCCTCCTTACTCCACCTTTCTGGAGGCAGGTAATGGGCCCTTGAAAAGTGGCGCCAGCCCCGGAAACGCTTAATTAACTCGCTGGGTTGGGCCGCCGCTTTCCAATAACATCCCGGTCAACCGGTTCCAGTCTGTTTACTGCTATTGCAGCTGGCGTTGGGTCCTGATAGAGGGACGCCAAACAAGGAGGGGATAGGTTCTTTTTTATTTTTATTTTAAAAAAATATTTTTTAGGGGGAGGAAAGGGGAGCGGAACCCCGGGCTTATTTCCCAATGTTGCAAAGTCATTGAGGACTAGCATCCTGGCCAGCCTTGCGAAAGTGCCCTTTTGCTTGTTTTGAACCCGCCTCGTTTTCATCTCCAACCTGGGCTGGTTTTTCCAGGTAGCTGGAGGTGGGCCAGCTCTGAGAGGCGTCCATTGGGCTGTGTGTGGGGGGGGGGGGGAAATAAAAGCCCTGAATGTGGCTTTTGATAAGTGTTCCTAGAGTCTCGGTGGTGTTTTTTTCTATCCAAGTGGAGAAAAGCGACTCCCATTTTTTGGAGCGTTGAATAATTCTGCTCTGGTTAGATGTGGAGAATGAGATCCGGTAGCATGGAGGGGTTGCATTCATTGCGGTTCAGGGTAGTGGTTGCCAACCGGTGGGCCGGGGACCACTGATGGTCCGCAAGAAAATGTTGGCGGTCCGCAGAGAAATGTCACCCCCAAAGCAATTAATCCAGGTTGCGCAGGAACACAAGGCTGTGCCGCCCACATGGCCTGTGGGAACACAAGGCTTGCATCGCTTGTATTGCACACAACACAACGTAGTGAGGGGAGGGTTGGAAAGGACGGAGTGGGGAAACTTGCCCCACTTGCCCCACATTCCTGGCCTGGCCACCTAGCTGCTTCTTTCCGCTTCTTTCTTCTTCTGCTTTTGGCTACACGCAAGGAAAGCAGCCGAAGTCTTTCTTTCTCTCCCCTAAACTCTGCCAGAAATGAGTCTTTGGGACCCTGCAAGGCCTCCTGCTCCAAGAGGCTGCGCCGGCAAAGACTCATTTCTGGTGGAGTTTGGGGGAGAGAAAGAAAGACTTCTGCGGCTTCTGATGCTTTCCTTGCATGAAGCCAAAAGTCTCTCCTCTCTCTCTCTCCCCCTGAGAACGGAGCTGGAGACGGAATCCTGCGATCCCAAATAAAGAACGATCGATCTGTCGGAAATCGGGGTGGGGAATTTTCCTGCAGACTTTTTGGGGGATTTTCCCAGGGTCTCTGGTCCGCGGGATTTAAAATGATGTTTGGTGGTCCCTGAGGTCCAAAAGGTTGGCGACCCCTGGAACTTCAGGGCCTTGTGCGATGTCTTGGGCTGTCACAATAAGCCTTGACCTGGTTTGCTAATGAGGGCATTTTAGACTCTTAGAAAGCTGGATAAAATTGAACCAAGGGCAAAAAGAAGTGGATTAAAGCAAATGGGGACTTTGCTGGATGTTCAATTTCACACAGTGATGTTGCATCGTAGCTTAATCCCGGCTTAACATGATGCGTAAACATAACCAGAACTGTCACCCTTGCAAAGATGCTGCAATCTCTCTGGGGACTTACAAGCCACAAATCCTAGTTTGGCTTTTCCTGCATTAGGCAAGAGGGTTAAGATAGTCCTCGACTTGTGACCACTTGTTTAGTGACTGTTCAAAGTTATGCCAGCACGTTAAAAGTGTTTATGGGTAATCCTCGGCTTACGACGAAGAAGGGAAGCCAAAATTTCCATTGTTAGGGAATGCGGTTGTTAAAGTGAATTTCGCCCCATTTTAACCGCCTTTTTTGTTCAGTGAATCCTTCCAAAGTGTGAAGTTAGTCACATGGTTGTTAAGCAAATCTGGTTTTCCCCATTGACATGAAAGCCGCAAAAAAGGACGCTGCGGCCATCATAAATATGAATCAGTTGACAAACTGTCTGAATTTTGATCACGCCGCAACAGTCGCCGGTGTGAAAAACGGTCATAAATCACTTTTTTCTGTGCCACTGTAGCTTTGAACTAAGGGAGTCGTTGTAAATCAAGGACAACCTGTAGTCTAATGGCCTCTAGGAACCCCATCTCTCTCTTTTTCTTAAAAAAAAATAAATCCTTTTCTCTTCTACAGTCTCCCTGGGCGGATATGCGCTCTGGAAGGACCCGGAACCTTCGGTGGCCGAGCCGCCATCTTTCCCGATGCCGCTGGACATGACCATCCGCAACTCTGTCTACACGGCGGCTCAGCCCCATGGCGCGGCCCACGTGTCCAGTGGGGCATGCCAGGAAAACGAGTCCGACTTCACGCACTCCAAAATCAAGGTAGGACTGACCAGCAGCTTTGCACCCTAGTTTATTACAGACTAACTCGATACCCGGGCTTCGCTACGAAACTATGTGGTCGGGCTTAGTTTTTGGGGAGGAAAATAATGGGGGTGGTGGTGGAATTCTGCCACTGCCTACCAGCATCCATTGGTATTCACCTGGCTAGAGTCCTGTCAGTGTGTGAGAGAGTTGAGGGCTGTTTGGAAACTGAAACAGTATTTGCTGTGTGAGCAAGGAGACAGCAAGGAGCCTGGGCGTGGCTTAGCTCAACTATTCTGTACTAAAGCTGCTTGGTGCTGTGAAACTGAAACAGAAGCAGAAACTCTTCTCCTCTGCTTGTGTTTTGCATTTGGAACAGGTTTCTTTTCAGGTGGGGAGGGGGAGTAGAACTCTTTAGCATCAGAGCATGTTATTAATAATAATAATAATAATAATAATAATAATAATAATAATAATAATAATAATAATAATAATAATAATAATAATAATATAGGAAATACTAATGCTCTGATGGTCATTTGGAAAAATCCTTTCTTAGTGAGCCCCTAGAAGCCAAGAGGAACATAATTTACGGTGCTGGAGATTTTGTGATGATGCGTGAGGGGCCTTTCGCTTTTATATATATATAGATCAAGGGTCTTCAAACTTGGGAACCTTAAAAACTTGTGGACTTCAACTCCCAAAATTCCTGAGCTAACATGACTGGAGGAGGAATTCTGGGAATTGAAGTCCACAAGTCTTAAAGCTGTCAAGTTTGAAGACCCCTGATATAGATTAACGGAGGTGGAAGGGACCTTGGAGGGCATCTAGTCCAACCTCCTCCGCCCAAGCAGGAGACCCTTACACCATTTCCCGCAATTTATGACCATTTCTCATGGGCCCCAGTGGGGTTCCCGCAGGGAAGGAGAGACTGTACACCTAAAAAGCAAATAACAATAATGAAGCGGTAAGGTGTGTGATTGTGTCGACGCCGCTCCTAGGCTGTGCTTGATTAAATCAGGGGCGGGGTACAGATAAAGCGAAGGAAGTTAGTCATATGGGGGGGGGGGGAAAGGCTTCGAGGACCTGGGATGCACCAGCCACAGTTGCGGGCGCGCTCACAAAATGGTAGCCACGTGCAAAACATCGCTAGTTTCCTGGGCACCTTCATTTATTGGTTAAGAAATGTCCCAGATGGGAGGAGAGAGGCAGATTTTTCACCAAGAAGGTAATTTTTTCCTGCTTGGAAAAAATTACATTTCTTTTTTTTTCTTTATTTGTAATTAAAAGAGCAGAACGAAAGAAGGTCTGGAGGGAGCAAAGGAGCAGCAAACCCCAAAGTTGGGCTGGTTGGGGTTCGGTTGGAGCCCTGCGGGCAAACCAAGGTGTGAGGAAACTGGGAGGCTTACAAACCATGGATGTGAAGTTATGACAGCAGTGAAAAACACTGACTTAGAGCCAGTCCTCACACTTAGGACTGGTCACAAAAGGGGAATCACATGAGCCCCTGCAACCGTCGTAAATAGGAGTCAGTCGTCAAGCGTCTGAATTTTAGTCACACGACCTGCTGGGATAAACTGCAATGGTGGTAAGGGGTGAAAGGCGGTCGTACGCCCCCCTTTTTTCGGTGCCGTTAGAACTTTTGAACGGTCGCTAAATGAACTGTTGTAAGTCGAGGACTTATTTAGACATTTGATGGGATATTTCGCAACGGGGCGTTTTGATGTGCCCACGGCTTCAAAATGAGGGTTGGGAAAGGGACTCCCTCTCTTGAAAGTCCTACCCGTTGAAAATTGCCATCGGGGTTTGGAAGTGCCAAACCCCGGTAGGGCAGTGCTCAAAAACTTTTTCTGACTATGGGCGATCATGAGGACTAGAATCTTAGCTTCGCTCTGACCAGCAAGGACCACATTTCGGGGAGGAGTGGCGGGCTAGGCTGTGGCAGAACATCAAACCAAAGTGGGTGTTTTTTTTGGCAATCATGAGGACTAGAATCTTAGCTTCGCTCTGACCGGCAAGGACCACATTTCGGGGAGGAGTGGCGGGCTAGGCTGTGGCAGAACATCAAACCAAAGTGGGTTTTTTTTTTTTTGTTTTTTACCTTTCCACAGGTGAGCCCGGCTGACGGTCCCCTCGAGCAGTTTTCATGCCCCTTTTGCCAAAAGGCCTTTTCCTACCAACGGATGCTCAACCGCCACCTCAAATGCCACAGCGAGATCAAGCGGCACCTCTGTCCCTACTGCAACAAAGGGTTTAACGACACCTTCGACCTCAAGCGACACGTCCGGACGCACACAGGTGAGCTTGGCGCGGGGCGGCAAGTGGCTGGCGCTGTCACCGGTGCCCAGAATGGCTTTGGAGATTCAGCCGGGGATCATCATCATCTTTTAACAACCCCATAATCCCTTGCAGGGGTGGAGTCCGGGCAACTGAATGGAGCTAGCAGTGTTTTACTGACCGGATGCCTTTCCTGTTGCCAGTGCGGAGTTTAGTTCAGCAGATAAATTCTCAGTGTGCCTGGAGAGGATCAAACTCACCGCCTCCTGATTGTGAGGCCTGAGCTTCTCCTCGCCATGAGATCCAGACAGGGATGATAGTCTGATTTTAAAAAAGGGGATCTATAACAGGGTCTTTCTTAGACGCAGATCTATGGATACGCGAGGGAGGGGAGACTGGTTAGCGGTGGCCTTCCCCAGTTCTCCTTAGTGTACAATGCCAAGACAATAGTTGCGAACACCAAGTTGTGATCTCCCCTAGAAGATCCAAAAAGGAGAAACAGTGGTTGTGCCCGCACGATCAATCCTCCGTTCTGTAGGTAGTCCTTGACTTACGACTTTGAGCCCCGCATTTCTGTTGTTAAGCAAGACGGTTTCCTTGGCTGACAAATGTCTTGGGTGTCCGATCACACTTAGCTAGAAAAGGAATTCCATTCTATTCTTTATATGCTGTTCTTGTTCTGTACCTGTTCCTTTCTGTTCTTGTTCTGTTTCTATTCCTTTTTTTAAATTTTAAAAAATACTTTATGGAGTACAAAAGATTAATATATACAAATATACAGAAATAAAAAAAATAACAAGTCATACAAATAAACATCACCACACATTCTATAATAAGACAAATCTTATTTCTCTCTAATACATTTGATAGTGATTTAGATATCTCATAAAAGGTATTAAATGGCAATTACTTCTTGTCCCTTGTAAACTAACTGTTATCTATATTGTAATAATACATAATAGTCTATTATTATTATTATTGGATTATAACTATGTATTTTTATAGATGTCCTTTATGTAACTTAGTCAATGAGAAAGAGGAATAAAACTAGTATTTTATAAATTCCTATCTTTTAGTGTGTGTGTGTGTGTGTGTGTGTGTGTGTGTATACATACATACATACATACATATATATATATATATGATAATATGTTTCATAGGTTCATTATTTTATGCATTGTTTTCCGGTCTATCCAATTGTACCATTTATCCCAAATCAAATAATATTCAGAGTCATCTTTTCCTTTTAATTTTAGTATATTCCTTTCCTTTCCTTTCCTTTCCTTTCCTTTCCTTTCCTTTCCTTTCCTTTCCTTTCCTTTCCTTTCCTTTCCTCCCCTTCCCTCCCCCTCCCCTTCTCTTCCCTTCCCTTCCATTCTATGCCATTTGTTTCCATTTCTATTAATTCTATTCCTGTTCTGTTTTGTTCTGTTCTGTTCTACTCTGAACTCTATCTCCTCTCCTCTCCTCTCCTCTTTCTTTGAACATGTTTCACTTCTCCCCCAAGAAGCTTCTTCAGCTCTGACTGGATGGTGGGGAATGGAAGGATTTATATTCCTTGCAGGCAGCTGGTTATTTGCATCCTTTTTAGAGGGCCGTTGAGGCCACTTGGAGGTTGATCTAAGTCCTCAGGGTCACCTGAGGGGTGCAAATGGGTGTGGAGCCTCCTTGGAACTGTTGAAAAGACCGTGTTGTACACTGGAGATAGATGAGGTCGTATATCCCTCCCCCCACTCAATTGAGAGAGGGGCCAAGCGGCCTCAACGACTGTCTATAAAAGGATGCAAATGACCAGCTGCCTGCAAGGAGTATAAATCCATCCATCCTCCACCATTCAGAGCTGAAGAAGCTTCTTGGACGAGAAGCAAAACGTCTTCAAAGGAAAAACCAAAAAAGGCCAGTTGCCTCCTGAAAAAGCACCTTTGGGACATAAAACCAGGCGCCTTGCTGAACTGCCTTGCTTAATAACAGAAATTTTACTCCCCGTTGTAAATGGAGGATTACCTGTCACCCTTAAGACAAGAAGAGATTGTCACTTGGGAGGGTGCCACAAGCGCAGCAATTGTCCTCGGGCAACCCGGGTTGTCTGAACTCACCCTGGATCCTTCCTCCTCCTCCTCCTCCTCCTCTCTCCCCCGCCCTGCAGGTGTGCGTCCTTACAAATGTGACCTGTGTGACAAGGCCTTCACCCAGCGCTGCTCCTTGGAGTCCCACCTGAAAAAAATCCACGGGGTGCAGCAGAGTTACGCCTACAAGGAACGCCGGGCTAAACTTTACGTCTGCGAGGATTGCGGATCGACGGCCGATAGTCAGGAATCTCACCTGCGACACCTGCAGGAGCGACACCCCGACAGTCCGCTACTCCGGAAAGCCTCGCGCAAGGTGGCTACCACCCTTCACGGCATCATGGGGGCGCCGAGCATCCTTCATAGCTCTGCTCCTTGTTCCTAAACATCCCGGCCCCCCTTTTTTTTGGGGGGGGGTACCGTTGTTCCTTTGAACTTGGGAAGTCTTGCCCAGGGGGCGGGGGCAAAGGACGGGATGAGTTTGGCTGCTGGACCAGACCGCTAGGTCTGGTATTTCGAACCCGGCGTGGTTGAAAAAGACACCGCATAAAAAGTGAATCTCTACAAATCTTTCATGAAGCGCTAGGGAAATTATTATTATTTTTTTTTTAAAAAAATCTGGATCGGACTTCCGGATGGGATGATGGCGGCTTTGAACGTTAGAAAGGAGCTCATTTTTGGCTGCTTGGCAGGCCAAGACTTGGGGGGAGTTGGGGTGGGATGATTCTCAGAGGTCATCTAGTCTGACCCCCTTTGGCCCATGCTTAAAGGACTTCCGGATAGGAGGACAGTGGCTTTCAATGTTAGAAAGGGGCTCAGTTTTGGCTGCGTGGCAGGCCAAGGCTTGGGGCGGGATGATTCTCAGAGGTCATCTAGTCTGACCCCACTTTAGCCCATGCAGGAAAAGAATTATCGGATGCATCTTAGTTGCTTGCATTGGGGCTGCCTTTTAAATCCTCGCTGGGGTTGGGATGCAATAGTGTCTCCGAAGCCTGGATTTAGAATTGTTTGTTCACCGTTCTTTGAATCCGTCGCCTATTTCCGAGGACGTTGATGAATGGTGTGAAAGATGTGAGCAGCCGCCTTGAGAGTCAAGGCAAAATAATTTTTCAAGGTTAAAATTGTTCACCAACTGATTCCCATCACCGAAAGATGGCGAGTTACCCGTTTCCCTGGGTATGCGCAAGCAGAGGCTCGGGGTTCGAGAAGCGATGGGATAGATTTCCGCCTTTGATTAAGGAGGGGGGGGTTGGGCTAGATGACCTCATAGCATCCCTTCGAGCTGTATGTTACGATTTTTCCACCTCGGGCCCCGATCAAACTAGTCTGACCTTGGAGATTAAGTGCCTGGACCTGTTTGTTGGCTATCAGGACGGAGTTTGAACGGGAATTCTATTTTTAAAACAAGAACAATCTCTGGACCGATTTGGGGGTGTCTGGATGAGGTTTTGCAAGCTTCCATGATACACACAACCCCTCTTTTCTCTCCAGAATTCAAGCTCTGACATTCTGGATTCTGGTGAGGTTTTTTTTTGTTTTTGTTTTGGTGATCCTTTTGAACCGATGCAAAAAAATGTATTATTTATCCAGAGTCGAGGAACCCCTGGATTTTGAGTTTTATGATATTTTTTTAAAAGATATATACAGTACAGTATTGGATTGTTGATAAGGACTGCATCATTTCTGACCGGGAGGCCTCTAGCCTTTTTGAAACGGGGCAGAAAAAGGGAATTATTAAGCAAGTACAATGGTACTAATAAGGGGTATCATTTTTATTTAATATTATACATGTGTGAAGACGGGGTCCCTGCCATGGCGTGGCGAGGAGACACCGAAAGCTAATTTTTTTTGGCATCTTAAGGGATAAGAGGCATTACGCCAAACAACAGGGTGTGGATCTTGTTTACAAATCGGCCATGTTTTCTCTTGACTTTGGGGGAACGAGCTTGGCCTGTGAACTTTTAATGTTATTATATTATTCGTAATCTTATTATTCTTCCCCTCCTTACCTGTTAATTAAAATAAAGGAACTGGATTCTCTCTGCGAGCCTGGGAAGTTGCACATCATTTGGGACTCCAAAGGTGTGTCTCGAAGGGCACCTAAATGTATGTTGTAACGA
>NW_020717392.1:63532-74599 GCF_900518725.1 Notechis scutatus | reverse complement strand
GGAGGGGGGGGGGGGGGGGGGGTTAGGGTCTGGAAGATGGGGGGGGTGTCTTTCCCCTCCCAATATCTTCAGCCTGCACCCCGTTTGCAGCCCTGAGAAGTTTTGGCAGCGAGGAACGAACTTTTAAAGTGGGGGGCTCCTTTTAGGGTCCTGTTTTTTCACACACACACCCCCAAATAAAAAAAGGGTTAGCGGGAGAGAAATCTCCCTGTTTTTTGGCCTGGGTTAGAAAGAGGGGAGATAAGCAGCTTCACCTGGTGGCCTCCTTTCCTCTGGGGGGGAGGGAGGGGCTTCGTGGCCCTGCACCACCACCCCCAGCCTTAACCTGGCTTGAAGGGGAAAATAGATCCGGGGAGGGGGACATCTCAGTTTGTATCATTAAGATTTCTTGCCCCTAAAGGTGGTTTTTTCTGAGGGGTAGACAGGAAGGAATATTTTTTGCAGTAAAAATGCAACTTTTCCTAATTAAATTGCTCATTTTGGTCCATGTTCCTGCCCCTTCACCCTTTTTGGGGGGGAGTTCTCTCCAGGCCCCACCAAATTGGGTTTCCAACCCTGATGAGCTTTTTATGGGGGGGGTCCCTTTAAAAACTAACCCTGATTGATTTATTTCTCTTTCTCCCAACAGCCCTCCTCCGACCCCCTCTTTTTTTGGGGGGGGCTGCCCTTCCTAGGGACATTTTAGGGGGTCAAGCCCACCCAGATTTGGGTTAACTGAGTTCATGTCTTGGTTCAGCAGAGAGCCAGGGTTTTAACTATAGCTACTTCTACTTTGGTTGGAAGTTTCTTCAGCCAAGCCAGCCAAGTTTTCTAATCCTGGCTAGTTCCAGTTTGGTTCTCTGGGGCTGCATCTTGGCTTGTTGAGGGGCTGAAGGTGCCCATCTGTAGGGCTTTGGGCCTTATCTGAGGAGGGGGCTGAAGACAAGCCTGTCTTTACCCCCGACTTCAGAGGTTTGAGTGGGATTTGGGGAAGGGTCTTCCTGGGCCTCAAAAGACTTTTGGAGAACAGGAAGAGCGTGGGAACTTTTTTTTTTTTAATTCTTTTTGTTTTGTATTTCTTTTCCTTTCCTCTTCTCATCTTCCACTTTTTTTTTCTTTTTTCTTTTTTCCTTATTTCTTCTCCCATCCCTTGTGAGGGAAGAATCATTTTTAAATAATGACTTTTTATTATTTGTGAGGGAGCTTTTTTTTTTCTGTTAGTTGTGCAAACTTCCTCATTTTTAAGGGGAAACGGGGAAAAAAATGTAGGAGGGAAAAAAAATCAAATATTTTTCTTCCCTTTGGTCTTTTTTACAGCTTGGGTCACTTCTGCCTTTATATTCTATTTTATTGTCATTTATTTTGGGATGATCTCCTGCCAGGAGGGAGAAAAATCCCCTGCTTGGTCAGCTATAAATTGATTTTTTTTTAGCAGCTGGGAAAGGAGGAACATACCTGAGATCGGGCACTTTTGCTTTCTACTTCAATTTTCAGCTGCTTTTTTTGTGTAAAAGTACTTCCATGTTAGGATGAATGCAAGTCTATTTCAAACTTAAGCCACTTCAAGATGTGCGGACTTCAACTCCCAGAGTTCCTCAGCCAACATGGCTGACTAGGGTATCTTGGGAGTTGAAGTCCATACCTGTAAAAAGTTGAAAAAGACAGGTTAATTAAGTTAATACTACTATTACTCTTCTGATCTGCTCCTTGGGAGCAAATTCCGCTGAATGTAATGGGTTTTTGTTATTTTAGGCGCACGCATCCAGGTATTTTCCATGAAATGCAAGATTGTGCCCTTAAGCAAACTCCTTTGTGTAGAATAATAAAATACCTCTTTCACAAGCACACCCTTATAAAAAGGTGCGCAAATGCTAAACTCACAGCCTTGCAGCAGATACGAGGTTGTGGGAAGACACAATTATTGTCATTTATCTTATTTTGGAAACTTAGGGTGAATTTCCTTGCTGTTTCTTTGCATTTCTCTGGGGTTTTTTTGCACCCTTTTGCAAGGCGGCTGTTTTTTCTGCGTTCTTTCCTTAGTAATCTTACTTTTTTCTTTCTTTTTTTTTTTTGCAGAAGAGAAGCAGAGGATAGGAAGCTACGAAGATGCCCCGCCGGAAGGCAGATGCAGCCAGTTCAGGGAACGGCACAGGGACAGCGCGCAAACGGGCGAGCACCGGCCGAGGGGGCCCGCTGACCGCCAAGAAGAAGAACCGAAGCGGTGGGGGCAGCAGCAGCGGTAGCAGCAACAACGGAGGCGGGGGCAGCAGCGGAGACGAGCAGGACGGGCTGGTGTTGCCGCTGCTGTCCGCCCCCGGAGGAAGCAAGAAGGCGCCACGGGCCGGAGGGCGAGAGCAACAGAACCCGCCCGGCTTGCAGTCCCCCCAGGCCGCCGTGGTGGTCAACGAGCCCGAACACACCAAGGAGCGCATTGTAAGGGGAAGATCCGTCTTAACCTATCTGGGAAATGGGTCTAGGGTTGTACACGGGGGCGGGATTCCAAATTGCACGCTCCTGGTTCCGCGCCCTCAAAAGATCGTCCTCGCGCGGGGCTGTTTTTGAGCTCAGCTGAGGCGCGGCAATCTGTTTGGCTGTGTGAATCAGCTCAGCTAAAAAAATAAATGGAATAAAGGAAGGGAAAGAGCAGGGGGTGGGTGGATCGGGCCAACCAGATGTGGTGTTTGCCAGTTCTCTGAACTGGTCGAAATTTCCACTACCGGTACGCCAGAACTGGTCCGAACCGGCTGAATACCACTCCTGGTTGTGAGTTTGCAAATGAGAATACAGACTCCCTTTACGGGCTAGACTAGAGGGGTCTTCCAGATGGGGAACATTGCCCACCTCCTCCTTCCTGCCATGGTGAAGCCCTTCTATGCTGGATGCATTTGGTGCTGTCCTCTTCCGCCCATTTTTCTGCCTGCGGTTTCCTTTTCAGAGTGCTAAGAAAAGGAAGGATGTTTCAATTCATTCATTAAAAAGACCAAACTCATGAAAGCAACCTCTTCCTCCCTATTGTTTGTCCCCACCCACAGAAAAAAATAAAAAAGTTCTCCAGAACAGACTACAGACTGAAATGCAGGATTAAATAGCATGTTGTTGGCCAGTTTTAGCTTTTTTTTTTCTTTCTTTTTTTTTTTGCAAGCTTTAGCTTTTTTTATTTAAAAAATAAATTATTTATTGAATGCTGCATCCTTTCATTTTCATCCAGACTACAAATATGGGAACTTCTCTCTTTGGGATCTGATCCCCTCTGGTTTTTGTCATGGTTGAAAAGTTGTGTGAACACAGAAATTTTGCCGTTTTACCCCCCCACCCTCCTCCAATTTCTGCCTTTCACTAGCAAGTTTTCCACAAATTAAAAAACTCGTAAAAACGGCTATGGATGTTTCCTCTTTTATTTCTACTTGGACTTTGTGCTTGAGGTGGAAAATAATGAAACTCTGATTTTGGGTTTTACCGATTAGATTTGTTGTTACAGAAATGGTTTGTTTCTATTATTACGAAAAAGTAAAAAGTTGAAGGTAGATCTTAATACCTTATTCAACTGCACCAAAGGAGTCGGAAGAGACTATCCACGTCTCTTTTTCCACTCCTAATTTCCCTAATACTTGCTTTTGTATTCTTTTTGTATGTCACATTATAAAATAATAAAACTAGGGGGGGTGGGAACCTGTTTAAAAAAAATAGCTATCCGTGTTTCTTAAATAAATGCAGGGTTCTCTTTATTTTTGTCGGAGGCTAAAAGATGCATCTTGTCTGCTAGGGGTGCTTAAAACTCTCCCGTTTTCTGCTGTGGTATTTCGACCCATGCTTTTAGCTTTCCGCTTTTAATTCCTGATTCTTCTGGTTCCGGGGACTTGACATAGTCCTCACACCTAAAATCAAATGCTTTGTTTTTCTTCATGTTGCGAAAGAGCACCTTATTTCGTTGTTCTCAGGTTTCTGAGCACAATGACAATAAATTTATCTATCTATCTTCCTTTTCAGAAACTGGAAGGCTCGAAATATAAAGGACAGCTTTTGATATTTGGAGCCACCAACTGGGACTTGATTGGCCGGAAAGAAGTCCCAAAACAACAAGGTAAATAAGCTTTTGTCATTTTTCTGGATTTAATGATCTTCCTGCATGGAAACACAGTTGAGGAAGGCCACTATTCCAGCCACCTGTGGCTGCGGCCGATTGCTCTTATGTCTAAGCGAAGATCTGTGACTGGATTCAGACAAGGGTGGCTGTTGTTGTTTTAGGCTGGGTTCCTTTAATGGGCTCCATTAGACTTTTATTCCAGAAGAAATATAAAGCACCCCTTTTTTGGTAAGCTATGGGAAAGCCTGATGATGTTTTCTTCTTCCCCTGTTTAAATAAACACACGGCAAGAATGCACAGGGAGCCACCCAGAAAATAGACTATTTTAAACAAAAAGAAATTAAAATCATTTGGGCCAGTTTAAGTGGTGGAGAGTTTGGGAAACCCAAAACAGCAGTTCCTAACCTATATATATATATATATATATATATATATAAAGTGAAATAACCACTCATGCATCATCACAATCTACAGATCTCTAAAACCTACAAAGTTGAAATGTGGCACGTATGTTCCTCTTGGCTTCTAGGTCCTTGCTAAGAAAGGATTTTTCGAAATGACCATCAGAGCCATTAGTATTTCCTATATTATTATTATTAACACGCTCTGATGCTAAGGAGTTCTACTCCCCCTCCCCACCTGAAAAGAAATCTGTTCCAAATGCAAAAACACAAGCAGAGGAGACGAGTTTCAGTTTTAATTTCACAGCAACAACCAGCTTTAGTACAGAACAGTTGAGCTAAGCCACGCCCAGTCTCCTTGCTCACACAGCAAATACTGTTTCAGTTTCCAAACAGCCCTCAACTCACACACTTGACAGGACACTAGCCAGAGGAATACCGATGGATGCTGGTAGGCAGAGGCAGAATTTTTTTCCCCCTTATTTTCCTCCCCAAAAACTAAGCCCGAACATAAGGATGAGAATTAGAATAATGAATAATGAATTAAATTATTTATTGGCCAAGTATGATCGGACACACAAGAAATTTGTCTCCAGGACATAAGCTCACTCTGTGTGTGTGTGTGTGTGTGTGTATAATATATAGATATATAGATATATAGATATATAGATATATAGATATAGATATAGATAGATAGATAGATAGATAGATAGATAGATAGATAGATAGATAGATAGATATAGAGAGAGCAAGTCATAGGTCATAGTTAACAATGATTAGTTACAAACAATTGACAAATCATAAGATACCAATAGGAGAAGATAGTAGAGAAGATGAGAAATGAGATATTGCTGTCAGAATTATGTGTTCAGCAGAGTGGTAGCACCGGAGAAAGAAACTATATGTTTTAAATTGTTTTGCCATGCCATGCCCTAAGTGGAGAAGTTGAAATAGATTATGTCCAGGATGCAAGGGGGTCTGTAGATATTTTCTCAGCCTCTTTCCGATGGCGTACAATGTGCAGATGCTCAATGGAAGGCAGGCTTCTTGCGATAGCTTTTTTTTCCTGCACTCCTAATTATCTGTCGAAGTCTGCCCTATTTGGTCGCTGTGCCAAACCAGACACTTCCATTGAGGTACAAACCCTTCTATAGGGAGCTCAGCAGCTCAAGGCTCCATTTGCAAAAAAATCTCTTTTCAGGGTCCGCATTCAAAGGAGAAATGCCCCCGCAGTCACCGCTCGCATCCCACCGCCGCTGTTATCTCAGGGCTGACGTCGCAGTCTCCAAGCTAGACTAAGTCCCTTTTGTTTTGCAGTCTGGGCTCAGGCTGTAATCTTCAGCAGGAGGCACCAGCAGACGGGGCAGAGTCTGGCTGGCGCAGGGCAAAGGAGGCACAATAGGCGGGCATGTAAAAATGCATGAACTAACTTCAAGGCTTCCAGCCTCTGGTTCTTTCCTGCTGAGAACCCAGGAAAAAGTTCCATTTCTAGGATTTCCTGGGCAAAAACACAACACTCGGGACTCCGTAATGCGCATGGAGGAAGTTTTAGTCCACAGCCGGCAGATATTTTTTTCTGCTTTACACAAATTTTGCACGTTCACTTTTTATTGTTGTGCTTCTAACTTTTCCAAGCAGCAAAAGAGAATCTTAATTGGTTGATTGGCCATCTTAATTGGCCATCTTCTTAAAAACAATTTAAATATAAAGAAGAACCTAAGTCTGAATTATGAACAGCCACCCAGAAAGCACGTTCAGCAACAAAGGAGACCTCCCCAGCGGCCCAATCTTTCATTTCATTCACCTGTTTCCTTATTTTATTTTACTTTTTTAAATTTTCCTTTGTTCTCCTACTTTTCTGTGCTTGGCAGCAGTTCTCTGGCACCATACAACCCATTCAGCTATGCAAGAAACAAATTGTGGTTAAAAATGTTCCAGCTTAATAAGTTGCATGAAAGCATTTAAAAAGGCTGAGCCAAGGAATATTTTTTTTTAAAAAAAGGTTCCGGTTTCATTGTATTCATATATTGGGGCGGAAAAAGGTGGCTCAATGGCTAAGATGCTGAGCTTGTTGATCAGAAAGTTCTGCGGTTCGAATCCCCAGCGCCACGTATCGGAGTGAGCTCCCATTCCTTGTCCCAGCTTCTGCCAACCTGGCAGTTCGAAAGCATGTAGAAAATGCAAGTAGAAAAACAGGCACCACCTTGGGTGGGAAGTCACAGCGCTCCGTGCGCCTTCGGCGTTTAGTTCTGCCGTCCACATGACCACGGAGACGTCTTCGGATAGCGCTGGCTCTTCTTCGGCTTTGTGATGGAGATGCGCAGCGCCCCCTAGAGCTGGGAACGACTAGTACGTATGTGAGAGGGGAACCTTTTACCTTTATTGCGGTGGGAGCTGGTACCGTTTATCTTCCTTTTCTGATTAGTCCAGGCTGTGTGGGTAGTCGTATGTTTTAATCATTTATATAGCGTTTTTGGTTGTATATGCGCTCCGGAGTCCATTAGAATTGGGTGGCTATACCAAATTTGAATTAACAATAATAATCTTTGCAGCTGCTTATCGCAACCTTGGCCAGAATCTGTGGGGGCCACACAGGTACGGATGTCTCTCAGGAATCCATATCCGGACAGTAATTTCGGGCCCGTGTGCCGCTCACAGCCTCTTCATCACCGTGGAAGGGAAGCTGTGGAGCTGGGGTGAGTCCATGGCTTCATTTCTATGTGTCTTAGCTTATCAAGACCTCCTTGGAAAAATGCACGGAGCACACACAAACGGTGTGTTTCCCTGTGTGTCTCCCCAGGACGCAACGACAAAGGACAGCTAGGCCATGGAGATACCAAGCGAGTCGACGCCCCCAAGCCTATAGAAGTGCTGAGCAGTGAGACAGTCGTGTTGGCCGCTTGTGGGCGCAACCACACACTGGCCCTCATAGGTATTGGAGCCTTGGGTTGTGTGTCTGTGCCTTTTCTTTTCCTTATAAAGTTCTGCCAAGATATTTTAGAACGGTATTTTTTTTTTAACCTGGGTCGTTTTAAGATGTGTGGACTTCCACTCCCAGAATTCCCCAGTCAGCTATGAATTCTGGGAGTTGAAGTCCAGGCGTTGTTTTTGTTTTTTGGGCTGGAAATCAGAATTATCTTGCAGTTGCCAGCAAAAATAGCCCTATGGCAAGCAATGGGTTTGCTTAACAGTTGCCACAAAAGGCATAAAATCGGGCAGGATTATGTGGTGACTTCCTTAGTGGCTTTCGTGACTTGTGACCAAATTGTGGTCGTAAATTGGAACTATTAAGCTGCATTCTCTATTGGGTTGGGGCAGGTTTTGGCCGAGTGGGATAAGAAGGGCCTTTTTTTTTTTAATCTTTTCCTTTTAGAGAATGGATCTGTTTTTGCTTTCGGGGAAAACAAGATGGGGCAGCTTGGATTGGGGAACCAGACCGACGCCATTCCCAGCCCTACGCAGGTACAAGAAGCAAAGTTCAACGTGCAACATTGGTTATGATATTCCAAATTCACCTTTTTCTCCCTTTCCCCCATTTCTCATTGCTTTGAACTACCAGTTCAGATTGTAAAAAAATACCGCATCTCCCTCAACTGGAAACATTCACGTTCCAGCTTCTCTTTCAAGAACTTTTAAGGTCCAATTGGCCAAAGAGATGCGTATTAAAAAGGCAAAATTTAACACAGGCTTGTGCTAATAGCAGACTAAAGTGTCCTTGAACTCATTTTTTATTTTTATTTTTATTTTTGTTCTCTTTTAGATCATGTACAACGGCCAGCCGATTACCAAGGTAGCTTGCGGGGCAGAGTTTAGCATGATTATGGATTGCAAAGGGAATCTTTACTCGTTCGGTTGTCCTGAATATGGACAGCTAGGTAGGAATTTCTACAGCCTTGGATGTCTTTGGGGAGAGAAAGTTTTGAAGGACGCCCCCTTAGATGCGAACTTTCTGCCACACAACAGGACACAACTCCGACGGGAAATTCATTGCCCGAGCCCAAAGGATAGAATACGACTGCGAGCTGGTTCCCCGTCGCGTAGCCATCTTTCTCGAGAAGACCAAAGATGGCCAGATCCTACCGGTCCCGAACATCGTTGTGAGGGATGTGGCGTGTGGTGCAAATCACACGGTAAGAGGTTTAGTACTCTGCGTGGTTTGTGTTCGGCGACAAACTTTGACTGATGAAAAACGGGGAGTTACAGAAGATGGAAAGTTGGGTCGGTGTGCTACTTTTTAAACTATTTCTTGCTGTTAAGAAACGTCACAGCAGGTTGGAGTAGATGAGGAAGAAAACTTTTAAAATATTTTCTCTGCTGTTTCCAAATGTTTAAACTTTAAAACATTTTCTCTGCTGTTTTCAAAACACCTCATTTAAATGTTGCTGGTTAAATAGGATATGGCTGGAATTGCATTCTTGCCTCAAAACGGACCCTTTAAAATGAAGAATAAAAGTTTGAGGCCCAAACCTTTTTTTTAAAACCAAAGTTGGAAAAATCCATCACTCTGGAATCTTTTATGAAACTTCAGAGTTGAAGAATATTTCATCTCAGCTTCCTCCTCCTCCTCCTCCTTCCTCTTCTTCCTCCTCCTCCTCCTCCTCCTCTTCTTCTTCTTCTTCTTCTCCTCCTCCTCCTCCTCCTCCTCCTCCTCCTCCACCACCACCTCCTTTCTCTTTCTTTCCTCCTCCTCCTCTATCACCTCTTCTTCTCTTTTCACTCCTCCTCCTCTTCAATCTACATTTTAATTCACAACCTCCTGTCATTCTCCAGCTCATCCTGGACTCACAGAAACGGGTCTTCTCCTGGGGATTTGGCGGTTACGGCCGATTAGGACATGCGGAACAGCGGGATGAGATGGTGCCACGGTTAGTGAAGCTTTTCGACTTCCCTGGCCGCGGGGCTGTGCAAATCTACGCAGGCTACACCTGCTCTTTCGCGGTCAGCGAAACAGGTAAGCTTGGCCTGCTGTCAATTAGACATCACCAGGAAGTGCCTGTTTTTATCTCTCTCATGGAAATCGCTGTCTGTTTTAACATGACAGTTTTCAAAACGTTTCTTTCCCCCTTGGTGCCTGCTGCAGGAGGCCTGTTTTTCTGGGGAGCAACGAACACGTCCCGAGAGTCAACGATGTACCCCAAAACCGTCCAGGATCTATGCGGCTGGAAAATCCGTAGTTTGTCTTGTGGGTAAGGAAGCTATTTTATTCTTCTCTTCTGCTTTCCTTCATTTACCTCTTTCGTCCTGGAAGAAGAGCTTGGGTCCTGCAGGAGAATTCCCCCTGATCCAGCGGTTAGCTATGCTGGCTGGGGTTTTCTGGGTGCTTTCGTTTAGAACATCTCTCCACTTTCTACATCTGCAGCTCTTCTACAGTAACTTTCTGCCTCCTTTTCAGGAAGAGTAGCATCATAGTGGCAGCGGATGAGAGCACCATCAGCTGGGGACCTTCTCCTACCTTTGGGGAGCTGGTAAGAGGGTGGTTTGGCTGATTTATATAATACATGTATTTGTCACCCATATCACAGCAACCACTCCGATGCCAGTTAGATGGTGGCTTGGCAGTTTTGCTGGTGATGGGCCTGACTTAGCAGCAAAGGGCTTTTTTCTTTTATTTCTCTATGAAGTTGCCAGTTTCCCCCACTTAGAAAATGTGGAGAACAGATTGGAAAATGGGAAAATTCCCAGAAGCGTAGATTCTTTAACACGGGGGGAGCTTTTGTTCTCTGAAAAGGCTGTTCCAAATTACAGATAGTCCTCAACTTTACAACCACAGATGAGCCCCAAATGGTATGTGGCTGTGAGACGTTTTATGACTTTTCTGGCCACGTTCGTTAAGTGAATCGCTGCCAGTTAAGTGAGTACGCTGGGCCAAGATGTAGTGATAGGCATTTATTTCTGACTCTTTGTTACCCTTTGCTTCGTACTTATGTGGCTGGATGAGGGTCTGTTAAGCCCTTTTGGGGGTGGTGTTTTGGCTGCATCTCAGAACCAGCCTTTGGCACAAGAAGGACTTTTGACAAAAGAAAATATGCTCCATTTTTTAAAAGAAAAAATATCCTTTTGATCTGGATATTTACTGAGAGAGGTCTGGCGCACCGAGACTCTTCATCTTATTTGGTGCAGTGAATCTTTATTAGTCCTTTTCTGACAGCCTCCTGCGGATCTGCTTATTTAAATTTTGCTGATTTGCCCAACTTCAGATATTTTTTCCATAACAAAATTATTGGTGCCAGCTGAGTGGGTGTCTGGTTAGCTCAGCTGTTCTCCATTCAGAATCCGGGAAAGCAGGTGCTAAGTTTAGCTTTGTGTGTGTGTGTATGTATGTATGTACATGCACACACGCACAACAGAGAGAGAGAGAGAGAGAGACAGACAGACACGCAGACGGAGCCTGCTGGGTTCCTTCTCTTGTTTTTCTTCAGGGTTACGGAGATCACAAACCGAAGTCTTCAACCGCAGCTCAGGAGGTGAAAACGCTGGATGGGATTTACACGGAACAGGTAAACCGGCATCTTATACATAGATTAGAGCAGGGATCCCCAACCTTTTCGACGCCGCGGCCCGGTTCCGGCGTCAGCTGGGCGCCGCCATCTTTTTTTGACGAAA
>NW_020717392.1:22824-44364 GCF_900518725.1 Notechis scutatus | reverse complement strand
CCTAAATTTAACACTTAAAATAATACATAATTTTCATTCGGATTCTGCTTAGTACATTCTAAAGCTACGTACTATATTTTAAAATAAGAAAAAATTATAAGTTTATAATATAATTAAAACAATAATCCATGGTAATTAAACTCTATCATTAAAATTAATATTAATTCAAGTCTTAAACATTTTACACATTCCTTTTCAATTAGGTATCATGCTTCTATGGGAACACTTACAAATTTGCTTAATTACTTCCTCCCCATTTTAGTTATATTTTAAAGTATTATGAGATTAAAATGTTCCCATTACTTCTTAATGCAATTCTCTCATATTTCATTTCATTTATTTTATTCAAAAAGAAAAAAGAAAATTTCACTAAATTACGCTTCTGAGGAGGGGAGTTGCGATTCCCCCCTACCCCTGCCGGATCTCCCCTATCTTCAGTTACCTCTACGGGGTAACTATAGCCCCAAATCCGGCTGGATCAGGGCACTCCAGCGGCGAGCGCAAGCAGAAACCGCGCACGATGGTGGATTCCTGCCGTCGCCGAAGCCCTACAAACCGGAAGACAATTCTTCTCTCTTTTCTTCAATGAGATCTGAATCTTAATGTCCAGGTTATTTTTCGACTGAAGGAATAAAGTGCTCCCCTCTAAAATATAGCAAATTCTATCGTTGGCTTATTTCAGTATGGCAAAAACCGGGAATCTACCCTGATGAATTTGGCAATAGAGAATTGACTTCCAAAATGCTGGTGCACACCCTAGGGAGGAGGAGGAAGTAGGCAGAAGCCATGGAGACTTCCTAGAACAGTGATGGCTAACCTATGGCACGCGTGTCACTCATGACACGCCGAGGCACTTTGACTGACACGCCTGTTGGTGTGGGGAAAACCTGCACATTTAGAGGCTGCCTGTGCTCTGCTCCAATCCCTGCTCCCTGCTTGTTGCGTGGAGGCGTGGTGTCACCGCTGCCGCAAGATCTTTGCAGCAGAGAACCAGTTTTAACCGCCCTAAACTGAGGTTTGTCAGTTTCATTACCTCAGGAACGCTACAGGAGGAAAGGAGATCCATGAGGTTCACAGCCCTGTAAGGTGGCCTTCCGATCCCCACATCCTGCGCCTGCAGCCCTGAGACCAGGGAGACGAGTTTCACAGCCCTGTGTGATCACCCCAGCCCAGTCCGTCATAAACCAAATTATTGATATTTCTTGGAAGTGACACACGACCCGAGGAAGGCTACACTTTTTCCTGATTTTTGACATACCAAGCTGAAAAGGTTAGCCATCACTGTCCTAGAAAGTAGTCCAACTCTTGACTGAAACAGGTTTGTTTGTTTGTTTGTTTGTTTGTTTGTTTATTTATTTATTTATTTATTTGATTTCTATAAAGCCGACGTGGCACAGTGGTTAGAGTGCAGTAGTGCAGGCTATTTCTGCTGACTGCCAGCTGCCAGAATGTTGGCAATTCGAATCCCACCAGGCTCAAGGTTGACTCAGCCTTCCATCCTTCCAAGGTCGGTAAAATAAGGATCGAGATTGTTGGGGGCAAGAGGTTGATTCTGTAAAAAAACACTTAGAGGGAGCTATAAAAGCATCGTAAAGCAGTATATAAGTCTAAGTGCTAATGCCATAGCCGCCCATCCTGGCAATCAACACCAGAAGGTTCACAATTCAGAAACGTAGATTAGAATTAAAATCTTTAAAACATTTTAAACAATAAAGACAGTAAAAGCCAATAAGACACACGCCCCCCCAAAAAATCAAAACATTAAAATGTCTAATCCTTGTCTTTTCTTGTTGGAAAGAAGTAAAACGCTAACTTAGCATAGATCCAGACTGTCAGACAACTGTCTCCCTGCTTTGCAAAAAAAAAGAGATTTGCGGAGGTCTGCAAATAAGGACTCCTGTATCTCGATATGCCTGTTCAATCCCCAAGAGGTATGTTATGTGTGTATTTGAGATGAAGGATAATGAACTTGGTTTCTTAAACACAGCTCAGTTTAGAAGCCAACCACTTTTGGAAGATGCTAGAAGTCGAGAATAGATTTTGGGCATTGACGACTGTGGCAAGAAAAGTCGTAAAATAGAGCAAACGTCTCATTTGGCAGCCGAAATGTTGGGGTCAATTGTGGTCGGAAGTCGAGGGCTACCTGTTACACAAACACACAAGCATACACACACACACACAGTTGTTGTTTTTTACAATTACACTAATGCTGAAAGGTGTTGAATGTACACCCAGGGTCCTTTTCCAACAGCTTTAATGAGTGATGATGAAATTTGCCTGCTTCTGATAAGCCAATTAGCACCTTCTGTGAGATAAAACAAAAATTATTTCCCGTCAAGTCAGAGGTGGCCATTTTAAGAAACTGCCTTTACTTTGAAGTTTTTGATCTCCCTTTCAGGTCATCTTTGGGAAAGACAGACAATGTCCATGGCTTCCGGGGGTGCCTTTCTCTAATTGGTCCTTTTCTGGAGGTTAGATTTAAATTTATTTATTTTTCCATAAAATAATGACAAGCAGAGAAACAAACCCAGCTGAGGTTGGAGTGATAGAACATTTCAAATTTTTCCACTTTCAATTTCCAAACATTAGGGTTGCTCAAAGGTTGTGACATGCCTTGGGGATTGTAAAGATATTTTGGTTATTTTAATAAAAATTTAGATGTGCTTGGTAAATAACTACATAAGCACCATAACTTTTTAAGATTTTGTTTCATTTCACAGGTTCAGCTGTCTTTCTCTTTTTGTTAAATGTCAGTTTTGTCTGAGAGTGTTAGTACTGCTGGCCTCGTTTCATGTGAGTGTGATAACTGACCTGTAATGGCTTTAAAAAACAACAACAAGTTTGTGAATCTGTACGTTTTCTGTACAGTTTAGTCTCAAAGTGACTTAGGAGTAAATAGCCCTGCTCACAAACCCCATAATCCATCATCTGTTTCTCCCCATATGGCCCTGGGTTTTTCACATCCAGGAGATACCAAGATCTGCAGTGGAGATAAGAGGCCACCTTGAATCTTCAAGACCAGTAGACCTTGATAGACCATTCTGCATGGAGTTGTCCACTCCCTTGTTAAAGAGACACAACCATCACAACATCTTACGATCATTAATTTTACAGAATTATTGTTCGGAAAAAAATACTTATTTTCTTTGGTGGGAACACTCTAATTTTGACATTTGACAAGAGAGAAGAAAATCTTCTCCAGATCTTCTTTATCAAAGCCAAGTATGATTTTTATACCGGTCATGCCTGCTTTTTTTTACGTGCTTTGTCCCATGCAGCGTGTTCCTTGTTGGTGGCATCCCATGGATTAATGGGTCACGCTTTCCTGATTAAGATGTGTTTTGTTAATTAAACTATCTCCTTTCCTGTTCATTGAGTGTGTCCTTTTGGGTTTGAGTCACACCTTAGGAGCAAAAGGGCCTTGCTGAGCATCATTCTCCCCATAAAACATGAGGCAGGGGCCTTGCATTCTGCCCCCCTGGCTAGATTTGTAGGAATTAAATCCAAGGCATCTCCCACAGAGGGTTGCAGGTTCTCCTTTTCATGGGAATTTGTCATTAGTTTTTGGATTTTTCCCATGACTGTCTAAGCCAACCTGTTGATTGGGCTTGACGTATAAGTAGTCCTCAACGTACAATCTGGGTCTAGAATTTCCTTTGCTTAATAAGGTTGTTTTAAATAAGTCACACCCAATTTTATAAGCTCTTTGGGCCATGGTTGTTTAACTGCAGTCATTAAGCGAATTGTGCAGTCATTAAGTGAATCTGGCTTGCCTAATGGACTGCTTGTTAGAACGCCGCCTGGAAAGGTCGCAAACGGCAATAACCCGACCTCTCCAACTATTGTAAATACAAGCCAGTTGCTAAGTTTAACCACGTTGCAGTGGTCGTAATTGCGAGGTCACAAGTCATTTATTTCAGTGCCGTTGTGACTTAGAACAGTTGCTAAAAACGTGGTGATAAGTCAAGGACTATTTGTACGGTATGAACTCTGCCACTGTACATTGTTTGTTTATTGTACCTTCTTGAGAAACTTTTCTGATTTATTTAGTCACGAAGGATTTCATGTCATGTAACCGAGCGCGCCTGTGGCTGAAGAGATCTCACCGGAAAAGCATTTCAAAGGAAAAACAGAGTTCATCAGGCACATCTACACTTCCTCTTGTTTGGTGCCGATGAAAGTCACTGAGATGCATCAGGTTGCAAAGAGATTGGCTCGCACAACGGAGTCAGAGACAATTTAATAATTCATGTTTTTTATTTTTGTCCATTTTGCATTCCTGGCTGAGATAACGATCTCAACGATCTCAATTCAAACAGATGTTTAGGGATTCCTGTCCTTTTTTTCGCCTGATTTTTTTTTTCTCACCTGATTTTTTGCAGCTGGTCCTTCGCTCTGCTCGTAGCCTCTAAATCTACCTATGCCTAGTGATGGATGGGAAGCGTCCCATTTCCCACGTGCAAATTCTGCCAAGTAATCAGACTTTGGGCTGGATTTGCATCTGTTTAGAACCAGAAGTGAGCCACTTGAAACCACAGACGATTGCAAGATTTACAAGTGCCTCTTTCCTCTTTCAAAAAAAAAAAACAACAACTTTGGGAAGGCAGTTTAGTCAACCTTCATATAATGAATAAATATTTCTTGCTCCTTTACAAAGAGGACAGGCAGCAGTTCCTCCTTGTGGTTTTATCCGGATGTTCTTGGTGATCACTTTTGAGGAATTCTCACCGAAAATGTAAATATATTTGGCTTTTCCAGATAATTTATCCTTCTCTCGCTGGTTTCTCCAGAAACAGTATTTTTTCCAGAAAGCCGGACAATTTTATTGAATGCGCTTTCTTGCATTTCCTTCATGGGTGGTGCTTTGTATTTTCAGAGACTCAAAATTAAAAACAGTTTTTGAGAAGGTGCTGAGAAATTATCTCTGAGAAAGATTCCCCTTTTCCTTCCTACCATTTTCCATGCTGCTGGTGCTTCTCTCCAACCCCAAAGGCAAAGGCGTTGAGAAAATTAAATCTGAGATAACAGGGCGGTTTCTTTTCATAGACGAATATTCCACCAGTGAAAGGAAAAAGATTCCCGTAGGACGTTGGTGCCGCAATGGATTTCTCCCGATAAAACGTGGTAGGAGAAAAAATCATCAATGAACGTGCAGGAGAGGCCCAGTGGCTCCAGGAGGGAGCGGACTTTCACTTCCAAGCAACACTGGCCATGGATGATGGGTCCATATGGCTTGGGAATACCCAGGTGTTTCCCTAAGACAAGCATATTTACCTGCAGAGAAGACAAAAGAATTGAATTGATTTCTCTTCCATCTCTTCCTTCCAAGCAGAATAACAGAGTAGGAAGGGACCTTGGAGGTCTTCTAGTCCAACCCCCTGCTTAGGCAGGAAAACCCTATACCCTATACAATCTCTTCTTTAAAACTTCCAGTGTTGGAGCATTCGCAACTTCTGGGGCAAGTTGTTCCACTGGTTAAATTGTTCTCACTGTCAGCAAGTTTCTCCTTAGTTCTAAGTTGCTTCTGTCCTTGATTAATTTCAACTCATTTGTTGCTTCTTGTCCTGCCTTCAGGTGCTTTGGAAAATAGGTTGACCCCCTCTTCTTTGTGGCAGCCCCTCAAATATTGGAACACTGGTAGTTCTTTTTTTCATTAAACTAGACGTACTCAATTCCTGCAACCATCCTCCAGCCCCCTAATCATCGTTGTTGCTCTTCTCTGCACTTTTCTAGAGTCTCAACGCCTTTTTTTTAATGCTGTGGCAACCAAAACTGGATGCAGTATTCCAAGCGTGGCCTTACCAAGGCATTATAACACGGTGTTAACACTTCACACGATCTTGATACTCTCCCTGTGTTAATGCAGCCTAGGATTGTGTTGGCTTTTTGGGCAGCTGCAGCACACTTGTGACTGTTACATCAGCGCCCAAAGCATCCCTTCATTCAATTTTGTAAAGGACGCCTTGTTGCCCAGAATTGAGTAAAATTATTCCCATCCTGATGTCTTTTTTTTTATCTGCTAAGTGGTTTAAAGTCTAAACTTCCCTTTTTTTGAGCCAACAGGAGTTAGCCATTGTTCATGATTAGAAGCCATGGCTTGGAGTTACCAGTGCTGGTTGACCATTGTCTTCATTGCTAAACTTCCACCCCAAGTATTTTTTTTAAAGAAAAACTCCCTTTTGGCCACTACCCATTTCAACATAAAGATATTAAATGCAACACTAGGATAAGAACATTAGGAAGTTTTCCAGTTTATCCCTTTGGCAGATGGAAAGTGTGGTAGATTATTCCAAAGTTGTTGTTTTTTCAGAAGGAAACTGAGCTTTCCTATTTTTCTTTGAAGACATTTCACTTCTCATCCTCATTCTTCAGAGCTGAAGAAGCTTCTTGGATGAGAAGTGAAACATCTTTGAAGAAAAACAGGAAGGTCCAGTTGCCTCTTGAAAAAGCATCTTCGGGACAACCATGGCCTGGATCAGGGGTCCCCAACCACCGGTCCGCGGACCGGTACCGGTCCGTGGAACAAGTCCTACCGGGCCGCTGGCTTGCTGGGCGCCGCCATCTTGTTTTGATGAAAAAGTGCTTCCGGTGAGCTCACCGGAAGCACTTTTTCATCAAAACAAGATGGCGGTGCCCAGCTGATGTCGGTACCGGGCCGCAGCGTAAAAAAGGTTGGGGATCACTGGCCTGGATGACTGAAAATCTCCATAGACATGGTAGATTATAAATCTCTGTTGTTCTATCCGGGGAACTTTGGAATTGAAACCCAGCCTGGGTGCTGGCTGAGTCCCGTAGGATGCTCAGGAGGGATGCTTGCTTTGGAAACACCAATGAGAAGGAGGGTCTCTCACCATGTCCGGGAACAAGGCTGTCGCGGTGGATCCTTCAAGAGTAAAGAGCTGGGGGATATCAATGATGTCTCGTTCGGTCAGTCCGAGTTCCCGCTTTAAAATACTCCGGTTCCAGTCAATGCAACTCTGCAAAGAGGAACAGAACGACAAGGTGCACATCCGGTTAAATCAGGGGTCTCCAAACCTGGCAACTTTTAAGACTTGCGGACTTCCACTCCCAGAATTCCTCAGCCAGCAGTGGAATGCTGGGAGTTGAAGTCTGCAAGTCTTCAAAGTTGCCAAGTTTGGAGACCTCTGGGTTAAAGCTTTAATTCATACTACTTGTCCTTGAGGCATTTGATACCTCTGGCTTGACATTCTTCTCATCAATGTCCCGAGTTTAACGTCCAAGTAATGATCTATTACAGGTAGTCCTTGACTTATGTCCACAATTGAGCCCAAAGTATCTAATTGAGATGATTATTAAGTGAATTTTGCCTCATTTTACGACTTTCCTTCCCCAATTGGGAAGTGAATCACTGCAGGCCTTGCGTTAGTAACAGGTTGTTAAGTGAAACGGGCTTTCCGCATTGACTTCGCTGATTAGAAGATCACAAAAAAGGGATCGAATGACCCGTGATGTGTCATAAATATGAACCAGTTGCCAGGCATCCAAATTTTGATCACCTCTGACCATGTGGATGCTGTACTGGTTGTAAGTGTGAAAAATGTGCCTAAGTCACTTTTTTCAGGGCTGTTCTACCTGTTGTACCTTTGAATAGTCACTAAGTGAGCCCTTGTAAGTCAAGGTCTGCTTGTCTCAATTCCTATGAAATAGGTTGGGTTGAGAGAGAATAGGAGCCTAGAATCACCCCGGGAGGGTAGATTTGAATCTGGACCTTCATCAGTACACCACAGAGCAGGGGTCCCCAACCACCGGGCCGCGGACCGGTACCGGTCCGCGGAACAAGTCCTACCGGGCCGCTGGTTGCTGGGCGCCGCCATCTTTTTTTGATGAAAAAGTGCTTCCGATGAGCTTTTCCGGGTAGAAAGCTCACCGGAAGCATTTTTTCATCAAAAAAAGATGGCGGCGCCCAGCTGATGCCGGTACCGGGCCGCGGCGCCCAGCTGATGCCGGTACCGGGCCACGGCATAAAAAAGGTTGGGGATCACTGCCACAGAGGCTTTAAATTTCTTTTTTTTTTCATATAGGATTTAACTGTCACACCAGGCTGTCCAACTTTGTCACTTTTAGAGGTGTGGGATTTTGCTTCCTGTAATTCCAGCATGTTTGAAATTTAAAACATATTTGATAAGGTGTAGTTCTGGTTAATAATTTGTCCTTTGAAAGAATATTAGGGTTCCAGAAACTTAATTGTTTGCCCTCGTCCTGATGAAGTGGTTCGATAAGAATACAAAAAGAAGGGTGGGACATATTATAGAAAGGGACATGTAAACTTAAAAAATACTTGTGGTTGTTGATTTAAGGAGAGGTTTTAATCTTTCTAAAACAAAACAATAGTTCTTTGCTCAGCTGAGGACTCCAAGGAGGTAGTATAAACTATGTGGTATTTCAAAGGATAATATACCCGTTTTCCATCGGATGCAGTTTTTTTTTTTAAACCAAACAAAAATAATTTTTCCAGCTTGTTAGGAAATAAGAACCTAGGATTTGAAAACAAGTAGCTGATAACTCCTTATTACAATTATTTGACAGACGTTAGATCCAAAAAGAGGATCTGACACCAACGAAAGAAGGAAATTACTAAAAGTGACCTAGACAAAATCTTAGAAGTTGAATGTTGCAAACCAGCTTCTTAGAAAAGTCGTACACAAAGGAGCATCTTAAGATTCTGGGTTCATTTTTATATCTCTAAATAATTGGTCAATGGTTCCTTAACGGTTGGGAATTAATTGTGCAATGGAGAATTTCTGCCTTTTTTTCTTTTTTTTTAATGTGGTGTATTTCAGAAATCTTTGCAAAGGAGAAAAACGCACTTGAATTTCCTACCTAGTGTAGAAAATGCCACACTTTTGTTACTGTTTTTTACCTGAACATATTTGCTGTCTTGGCGCAAATTTCTGTCCATCAGGATCTCATTGAGGGTAATTTTACCCACCTTCCTTAGACCTGGAAAAAAATAAAGATTTATACGTCAGGAAGCGTGGTCTCTCATGGAATCAGCCAGGAAGAATAATGTTGGAGCTCACCTTCAAATAGGGCAGCATTCCCATAACCTTCTTTTTGCTTTTCTTCAAACAGCTTCAGGCAAGCGAGGGGACTAGCCAGAAGCAGCCGGAAACCCTGCGCGGAGACACCCCACCACCCAGGAGGGTAAGTATCTGAGTTAAATTTTATTCCCATGGTATAACTGGATGTGGGATATTTGCTGTTGTTTGCTTCCTGCGATGTCAGTTGAACTAACATGCCAGTGTAGAGTTGTAATTGCAGGAACGTTCCTATCTCGGATGGCAAACCTCAGATAAAGAATGTTTACAAGCAGATACAACTCAGGCAAACAAAGTCACTCATCTAATGGAGGATTAGAGAGAGGAAGTAAATATATGTTAGACTTTAACTAGAGATAATTAATTGTGTTAATTACTATTATGCTAAACAGTAACGAAAGTTAAGCAGTAACCAGAGTTAACCAATGTTGGAGGATTACTAAAAATGTGTATAAATGCAAGACTAGACTCCAGTAAAGTTCATCATGATTCAGTTGATCATGATCAAACAACTTGACTGCCTCGTCATTACAACATGCCAGTTAGTTAATTAGAATGCTAATAGAGGTAGTTCTCATCTTACAACCAGAATGGAGACCAAGAGTCCTGTCGCTAAGCGAGACAGGCCACACCTGGAATACTGGAACCAATGTTGATCACTATGCTACAAAACAGGTGTTGAGACTTTGGAAAAAGTTCAGAGAAGAGCAACTAAGATGATCCAAGACCTGGAGACTAAACCATATGAAGATTGGAGGTTGGAGGATTTGGGTCTGGCTAATCTAGAGAAAAGAAGGACTAGGGGAGACATGATAGCAGGATTCCAATATTTGAGGGGCTGCCACAAAGAGAAGGGGGTCCAATTATTTTCCAAAGCACCAGAGGGCAGGACGAGCCTTCTAGTCCAACCCTCTGCCGAATTCCCCCGTCGATCCATACCTTATTTCCTGGAGCCGGAACGAAGCTCAAGAATTCATCCACGTGACCCACTGTCAGCCAATCTGAATAAAGCTCTACAGGAGCTTGAACTTTCTGAGCGTAAAGAAAATCTCGGACAACTTTTGTCATTTTCCTGTTGCCGGATCTAAAAGTGTTGGATAAAGAGAGAAGGTGGGAAATGCAGAAGCTCTAGAACAATACAGATTTCTTACATGTTGAGAAGGGACCTCTTGGGGATGTCTCTTTTGAGGTAAAGCTTACAGAAAAAGTCAAGGTTTAGGTTGCCTCTCGCTCTACATTATTGGTGGGGTAAATAGAAGATTTAAGTGAGGGCTTCTTGACCTTGGCCACCAAATGAGAAAAGAGAAGACTCTAATGTTTGGAATGATGGACTGCAAAAGGAGAAGAGGACAGCAGAGGATGAGATGGTTAGACAGAGTCATTGACTCAACCATTGACTCAACCATTAAGCAGACTAAGCACGTGTTTAGCGCACCAGGCCCAAAGGGGACACCACAAACACTTTGATGTAGGTTTCGTTTGTATAGTATGTACGAAGGAAGGGGGCACCAAGATTTGTCAGTGCTTAGGGCACCAGGGAACCTTAATCCGCCGCTGGACGCAAGGAACGTGATTTTGGGCAAATTCCAGGAGACTGTGGAGGACATTGGGGTGGCTGGCATGCCGTGGTCCATGGAGAGTCAGACACAACTTGGCAACCGAACAACAAAATGCTAGACCATAAATGGCCATGGGTCTTTTCCCTGGCTCTCCAGCCTTCACCAAAGGCCTTGGTTACAAGGAAAAGAGAAGAAGCAGGAAGGCGGGTTAGTGACCCCCTCCGCTCATTGCAGTCATCAAAACTGGTTCGAGTACAAAGTACCAAAGCCCCTTGGTGGCTGGGGAATTCTGGGAGTCGAAGTCTTAACGTTGCCAAGGTTGGGAAGCTTGGAGGGAGGAGCAGATCATCTGTAGAGATTCTCCGTCATCCAAGTCATGGTTGTCCCAAAGGTTGGGAACTCTGCAGACTTTTAGCTAGACAATTTGGGATGAACCCCCTTTGAATGGTGTGGGAGAAGGAAGGGATTTCCAGAGAGGAAAAAAATTGCAGACTACAGGAACCAGAAGCACCACTCGGGTGACTCTGAGGACACAGATAAACCTCCAAGTGGCCTGAACGACCCTCTAAAAGGATGCCAATGACCGGCTGTCTGCAAGGAATATCAATCCTTCCCTTCCCCACTATCCTGTCAGAGCTGAAGAAGCTTCTTGGATGAGAAGCGAAATGTCTTCAAAGAAGAGAAACAAAGAAAAGCATCTTTGGAAGGAGCACCTCATTTTCCTCTGCAGCTGTTCTCAGCCACGGGAAGCCAGATTTGCTCTCTCTCTTGCTATTTCCTCCATCGGCAGGACTAGTTTTAATCACAGGTGACTTTGGTGCTTGAACCAGTTTGGTGACTGCAAGGAGCAGACGGGTGATTAACTTGCCTTCCTAGTGTTTCTCATTTACTTTTGCTGAGCGTGGTTGGTTGGCGGATGGCATTCAGGGAAATAAATCTCGGTTTCTTTGCAACCAAGGCATCTACAGACTTGGCGGCCCAAGGGCATGCAGGCTGGAGAGCCAGAGAAGAAAATGACCCATGACCATTTATGATTTAGCTTTCTGCTAAATCATGTCCCGACTCTTCACCACCCCATGAACCACACCATGGCAGGACTGCCTGCCCCCCCCCCGAGTTTGCCCAAATTCACGTTCGTTGCGTCGATGAATCTATCTAACCATCTCATTCTCTGCTATGCTCATCTCCTTTTGCCTTCCATCTTTCCCAACATCTTCTCCAAGGAATCCTTCTTCTAATTTGGTGAGCAAACTATTTGAGCTTCAGCGTCAGTATCTGACCTTCCAAAGGACAGTCTGGGTTGATTTCCTTTAGGATTAACTGATCAGATCTCCTTGCAACCTAAGAGTCTCTCAAGAACCTTCTCCAGGACCATAGGGTCTGACTACCTGGATGCAGGTTTTTGGGGGACCAGTGGTGGTGTTGGCTCCTGCAAGTGGTATAAACTCCTTGGTTGTATCAACGGGCAAGGAATCAAAATCACGTGAAGTATTACTACCACTTTATCAATCCTTAGTAAGGCCATCCTGGAATACTGCATCCATTTTTGCTTACCGCATTACAAAAAAGATGTTGAGACTTTGGAAAAAGTACAAAGAAGAGCAACTAAGATGATTAAGAGATCAAAACATATGAAGAACATTTGCAGGATTTGGGTTTGGCCAGTCTAGAGAAAAGAAGGACTAGGAGGGACAGGATAACAGTATTCTAGTATTTGAGGGGCTGCCACACAAAAAAAGAGGGGGTCAACTTATTTTTCCAAAGCACCAGAAGGCAAGACAAGAAGCAATGGAAACTCATCAAGGAGAGAAGCAACCTGAAACTAACGGTGAGGACAATTAACCGGTGGAACAGCTTGCCACCAGAAGTTGTGAGCGCTTCCTCACTGGAGGTTTTTAAGAAAAGACTGGATAGCGACATTGTATAGGGTCTCCTGCTGGAGCAGAGGGTTGGACTAGAAGACCTCCAAGGTCCCTTCCCACTCTATTCTGGTTGATTGAAGTATTAAAGAGTGATGGAAAACAGGGGCATCAAGACTTCCTTACCCAGGAAAACTGCTGCCGATGAGGATCCGTCCCAAGGAATAATCTCTTCCCTTGACCGAGACAGGTGGGCTGATGTCCAGGTTACCAAAAGAGTCCAGACTGGACACTCTCCCGTTCTTGGGCTCCCGAGTGACATACCCAAAATCAGGGCCCTTGATAAAGACAGAGGATAGAGCATTGTAAAAGCCCCGAAAAGATGATTTTAAAAAATAATAACAGACTCCCTGAAGAATCATCTATCCCTTGGAAGCCGAATCCTGTTATTTATGGCGCAAAAATGTTGTTTGCATTTTTTTCGCGGAGGACTTTTCCTCGTTTTTTGTGAAAGAGGATTACTTAGTGCAGCTCAGATTCCTTCTGGCTGAAAGTCCGTCCTTATTTTGTTGAGGTTCCTCAGAGAAAGGAAAGACGGTCCTGTTTCTTTTCTGCCGTTCTAAGGAGAGGAGAATCCGGTCTTTCTTGGCCAAGAAAGGATGGGAGAAGTTGGCTTACCAATATCTTCTTGAAAGGGAATTCCTTCAGACCCCGATTCCTGGGAGAATCGAAGACGACAGGGAAGGATTGATGAGGAGCCTCTACGTAACCAAATTCCATCTCATCCTATTGGGGAAAGAAGGACAGAATAACCAGAGTGGGAAGGGAGTTGGACCTTGGAGATCATCTAGTCCAACTCCCTGACCAAGCACAAGATCCTGTACCACGGGAACAAATGTCTATCCAGTCTGTTCTTTAAAAAAAACTCCAGTGATAGAGAACCCACAACTTCTGGAGGTTCTACTGATCGTTTGATTAGTTAATTGGTTTTCACTGGTTAATCGCAGAAGAGATTTGGTCAAGGAGGAATTCAGTTTGGGTCCCCAATGGATATACCTGAATCCAGCGGTCTCCCCTGTTTTCAACTTCTGGGCAAATGGTTAATTTGCAGTTGGCTTTCTTTGCAAGAAGTTTGATGGCCTCCAGGAATTTTTCGTTGGAGTTGATACCCTTATCAATGCTAAACGAAAAAGAAGATGGCGACAGGAACTACAACGGAGAAATTTAGATGACCAAGGAACGCTCCCTTAATTTAGGAGGCCTTCTTCATAACTCCCCCAGTTAAATTTCTGCCCTGCCCTCCTCTCGTTGGAGATGCGTTTCCAAAAATCTAAATTTAGGATTATTTTGGTGAATGAGTATTGTTACCCCAAGGAAGGGGAAGGGGGAAATCTGCTGGTGTTTTGTCATTACCTGCAGACGAAGATCTCCAGGGGTCTCTGGGTGTTGGGGGTCATGAGCCAAGGGGCTACCTGGAAAACCACGGTATCCGTGAAAACTGGAGTGGCTGGTGAGGTCTGGAAAGAGAGGAGGAAAGAAAATGGATGACGTTAGGGCCAGCACCTTCCAACTCTAACTCGGGTTTCCTTCCAAAAAGTGGTCTGCAGGACAAAAAATGCTGGGTTTTCATCCAGTTAGCCCATAGTTGCTTTTATATAAAGCAATCAATCAACAAGTCAGAGTCAATCAGAACAGAGTTGGAGGGGACCCTGGAGGTCTTCTAGTCCAACCCCCTGCTGAAACAGGAGACCCAATACCATTTGAGACAGATGGTTGTCTCTTCTCAAACACCTCCAGTGATGGAGCGCCCACAACTTCTGGAGTTATTCCACCGGTTAATTAGGAAGTTTCTCCTTAATTCCAGTTTGTTTCTCTCCTTGATTAGTTTCCATCCATTGATTCTTGTCCTGCCTTCTGGTGCTTTGGAAAATAAGTTGACATTCTCCTCTTTGTGGCAGCCCCTCAAATACTGTAATACTGCTATCATGTCACCCCCAGTCCTTCTATTCTGTAAGCTGGCCATACCCAATTCCTGCAACCGTTCTTTATATGTTGTCGTCTGCGGGCCTTTAATCATCTTAGTTGTTCTTCTTTGCGCTTTTTCCAAGATCTCAGTACCTTTTTGTAATGTGGTGACCATACCTGGATGCAGTATTACAGGTGTGTCCTTACTAAGGCTTTATAAAGCAGTGCTAATACTTCACATGATTCTATGCCTCTGTTTATACAACCAAGGATTATATTAGCTTTTTTGGCACACTGCTGGCTCATGTTTAAGTGATTATCCACTGGGAAAGGATTTGTCCACTCCAAAGTCTCTCTCACAGTGACTGTTTTTGAGCCAGGTTTCACCTAATCTGTACTTGTACCTTTGGTTTTTTTCCTGCCTGTGTAAAATCTTTCTTTTCTCCTCATTAAATGTCATCTTGTTGGATAGGGCCTAGTCTATCCAAGCCATATATCTGCGATTGAGCGCTCCAAAACCAAACCTTAACGAATCATCTAACATTGGCATGAAAAACAGGCTGGAAATACCTCACCAACCTGTGTCTCAGCCTTTTTGAACTGGACATATCAAGGGTTATATCCAAGACATCTGGGTTTTATGATTGTCTCACAAAACAGCTCTGGATCTCCCCTGCATTGCCTGTGGCTTCAAAGGAACTATTTCTGTTTTGACTTATTGTTCTTTTCCAGGTTTATTAACTCCCCCAGAGTGACAGCTGTCAAACTGATATTGTGACAAATACAGGATGCTGTGTTTTACAATGAAGACAGGGAAGCAGCAGAGGGATGAAGGCTAGGGAAAACCTATCTTACACCCAAAACACAGAGAATGGAAACCAAAAATAACAGGCTATATATGAATCATGGATTACAATAAAGAATATTTTACCGAGCTAGTCTGCTCCAGCAGCGTGGCGTTCAAGGACACGAAGCCGTTGAAGTCTCTGTCTGGGAAGGCGAGGCCTTCCACGTAAAACGTATGTTCTCCTCGTCCATCTGTAGGTTGTACTGTGTAGGACAGCTTGTCTGACCCCAAAATGTTCTCGTAGTTGGAGACGGAAGTGTTTTCTGTTGAGGGAACATACCCGGAGAGATTTCCATCCAATGGAAAGGAAGTCAACAGGAATAAATAATCACATGCCCTGGAACCAACGCCTCTCATTCAATTTGCAATGGAGGAAAACTCTCAGATTGGAGATGTTTTCTGGATCTACTGCAAATGCAGATGGTAGCATCTGGGTAAACTTTGAGCCTGAAAGCAAAGCCCGTTTTAGCCTGGTTGATTTCTAGAAAGGAAACACTGAGAAAGACCCTACAAAGCTGCGTGGACATTTAATCCAATTGTCCCCTTATATAGAGTTAGGCTTCTCCAACCAGATGCTACAAAGCCTCCACACAATTCCCGGTTTCAAGCTCTTCCATTGCGTAGAAGACCAAGAGAATGGCTCAGAACGACAGGGGGAACAAGCCGCTACCAAGGCAAGGTCCCATAAGAATGGTGTGATCCTGTTCCAAGAAACTAATCGGAGAGAATCTCTCAAGACAGATCCCTCCCTAGATCAAAACGAGGTAGGAGAAGGCCAAACCGACTTGCAAGGTTCTGTCACTTCAACTAAAGATCAAGAGCGATCAAGAGCAGTTCTGACCTAGTTGGCTTTGATCTCTTCATCTGGTCCACCTTGTTGGGCTGACCCATGGGAAAGGCAACTCGATGATATATTAACACACACACGCTAGAAGACTCCACCAAGCCAGGGAGGAAGGACCTAGCTACTTACCAGCCGCGTGGAAAACTCTCACTTTCGCAGCATCAAACATGGAGATGTGAAGGATCAGTTTGTGGTTGTCGAAGATCCCGGCAGGGCTGTTGATATTGAGAATCACAAGGGACAAGTCTTGAAGATCTGGAGAAGAGAAGAGGGAGAAGGGTTTGGTACGGAGACAGTAGGCCATCAGCCACGTCATTTTGGGCCCTCACTAAGTGCAGGATTGAGTTGTGAAGAACTCAACTGTTGGATTCCTTCTGGAGGAAGTCTTAGGATGGAAAATAAACTAATCTTTCTTGCGGAGGCTTAGTATTATGAGCTACCCAAGAACCTTATTGGGTCATCCAAGACCCTCCTTTTTATCCCAAGAAAGGTGCAAAAATAGATCCATTTATTTCTACCTTGCTGATTTCACTATGTATTTCTCACTTCTGCACAGCTTTGATCCTACATTAAGCGGTGCGTTTCCCACTTTGGGTCGTCTCCTCGTTAGAAGATTGAATTGATTCCACCCTGAACTCATCCAAGCTTCCTTGACAGAACCTCTTCTGTCACCCTCAGGCAACAGAGCCAGGAGGAGAGTGACAGCCGTTGGTCCTTCTTTTCTTTTGGGGTTGGCTCACCTCTTACCAACCACCTGCCCTGCCCAGATGTGGCTGCTTCTTCAAACATTTATTATTCTCTGTCCTTCGAAGGGCCTCCGGTGAATGACACTCCATAAATATTGTCAGATTAAACAAGACAAGGACACAAGGATGATCCTTTTAAAATGTCAAATAGCAATAACAAAATACAATCATAAAAGAGCATTTGGCAGGTGGGGGGGATGTTTAGCCAGAAAGTCTTGAATCCAAAAAGTAAAATCTTCAGCTGGCCCCAAAATACAAAGAGTGTTGACATCAAGAGTGGCCTTCAGGGGAAGTTGACTCAAAGCACGGAGTCCCACCATGAAGAAGGCTTCAGATGTCCTGGGATTCAATCCTTCCATTGTTATATGGATGCCTGAATACCCACCTGCATGGGATCGCACATAAGGATAGGTGTAGTCCATGTTTCCATGGCTTGGACCATCTCGGTCACAGTTCACCAACAATACCGCACCTTGTCCATCTGGTCCCCAGGTCCATTTGGTCTGTCGGGGGGAGAAGAAGAAAGAAGTGAAGGATTTCACTACGTCAAGGAGGACTTGAGTGCATCCAATTGTCTTCCAACATCTCTTCCAGCTTTAACGCAAAGAGGTTGTCCATGTTTCAGAACATCTCTGTTGACCTCCCTTCTCCAAGATGAAAGAACATAGCTCTGGACAAAAGTCCTTCAGTCTACATGACCAACGGAGTCTTGTCCAGAAATTGATCCTTGCGTCGAAATCCAACCTTACCTTGTTGGTAGCGTAATTCTGGACGGTTCCAGTTCGGCTGGTATCAGCGTCCAGGGAGAGGGCTAAGAGAGTGACAGAATTAAAACATTATCTTTCTTTTGCCTTTGGGTTTCACTTCTCAAGTCCAGGACTTCAAAAACAAGCATCCTGCTGTTCTAAAAGAGCTTGAAAACAGGTTTATCTTCCATGTTACCTAGTGTGACCAGAACTATAATTCCCACCCTTGTTCGCCATGGCTTCCTACCTACCCTTCACACAGAATGGCTGAGAAACCTTGCAAGGCTAATCCAAAACAAAGCCGGAATCCACAATTTCCCTGCAGGGTGGAGAAATTTTGAGAGGTGCGCCATCTCCTCCCCCTTGTGCCTTAAGGCCCAGGAGAAAATACAAATAGCTGGTCAAGCCGATGCTTACCTACACACGTGATGTACACCCAAGCTTCAGCAATCGGTGTGCGACCTGTTTGATCGTAATAGGACACTCTGACCTACAAAGAGAACAAACACAGCCAGGTCACCGCTGAGCTGTCAGACAGGTTAATATGTCAGTTTCCCTCCTGTTGAGACATGACCAGTGGTGGGATTCAGCCAGTTTGCACCAGTTCAGCACAACCGGTTGTTAAACTTTCTGAGCAGTTTGTTGAACTGGTTGTTGGAAGAAATCATTACAGCAGAGAGAACCGGTTGTTAAATTATTTGAATCCCACCACTGGACGTGACCTGTGTGAGTCCTTGTTCTGTGATGGCAACAGGAAATCCCACAGATGGCTGGACGTAGAGGTGAACTCAAAGGAGCACCTAACTCCAGCTTTACAACTCAAGAAGGGCTTATTTAGGAGTAGGACCTTGCCCACGGTCCCTCTGGGATTTCAGATCCTCTCTTCTGAAGACTCTCTCCACCAACCTGGCCCAAAGACCCATGGGATTCCCGACCATCTCAGTGGAGCATCAAGATGGCCCCCTCACCTTGTTATCGTTGACCGCACTGCTAAAAGCCTTCAGAGACACGATGACCTCGGTGTCTGCATCAAGAGACCACCTCTTCGAACCTTCAGGCTTGGGGAGGTGCCTGGGGTCGTAGGTCACGTAGACTTGGAGCCCTCCTGTGCCACGGGCTTCGAAAGAGGTGGCCCCCCTGGGCCTGGAACTAGGGTCAAGTCAAAGAACACAGATCTGTGTGGAATTACTCGTTTCTTCAAGAAAGGTATGGCTGATCTAGAGGCAAGGCTTTATCTAGACTGCAGGTATCAATGGCCAACTTTTGTGTTTGGTCTTCGGTTTCTGGATTTGTGGCCAGGAAGAAGACTTGCAAAATCCAGAAGGATTTTGATGAATTTAAGCCCGAAGGCTGTGACTACTCCACGGTTGGGTTTAGAGCCAGAGGTGGGTATTCAGCAGGTTCTGACCAGTTCTGGAGAACCAGTAGTGGAAATTTTGAGTTGTTCAGAGAACCGGCCAACCCCACCTCTGACTGGCCCCACTCCCATCTATTCCCTGCCTCCCATTGAGTCCCAGCTGATCGGCTGGGTCTCCTTTGGTTGCCCTGCACAAGAGAACGGAACTGGAAAGCAGGTTATGGGGAGGGAAGGGGGATTTTGCAGTATATCCTTCCCCTGCCACGCCCACCAAGCCACGTCCACAGAAAGTTACAATGACACTGAAAAATGTGACACATGGCCCTTCTTCACAGTTACGATCTCTGTAACATCGCCACGCGTCACGTGATCAAAATTCAGATATTGGCAACTGGCTCATATTTATGACGATCGCAATGTCCTGAGGTCATGTGATCCCCTTTTGTGACAAGCAAAACCAATGGGGAAGCCAGATTCACTTAACGACCATATTACTAACTTACTTATCAACGGCGGGGCTTCACTTAACCACTGGAGCCAAAAAGGTCGTAAAATGGAGCCAAAGTCACTTAACGAATGCCTCACTTAACAACAGAAATTTGGGGGGCTTTGTGGTCGCAGGCTACTTCTACTGACTACTGGCTGCCACAGTTTGGCAGTTCGATTCTTACCAGGTCGACTCAGCCTCCCATCCTCCTGAGGGGGGTCAAATGAGGACCCAGATTGTTGGGGGCAAAGAGGCTGACTCTTTAAAACCACGTAGAGAGGGCTGGGAATCACTGTCAAGCAGTATATAAGTCTAAGGGCTATTCCTATTAAGAGCCATGGAGGCACAGTTGTTAGAATGCAGCATTGCAGGTTCATTCTGCTAACCGCCAGCAGTTCAATCCTGACCGGCTCAAGGTCAACTCAAAGTCAACCTTCCATCCTTCTGAGGTGGGTAAAATGAGGACCCAGATTGTTGGGGGCAAGAGGCTGACTCTGTAAACCGCTTAGAGAGGGATTTAAAAGCACTGTGAAGCAGTATATAAGTCTTAAGTGCTATTGCCATAGGGAAGAAAAGGAAAAAAAATTACACAGGGAAGAAAAGGAGAGAGGGAAATGCTGTATAGGATGCGAAAGGATAAGTTTTATGAAACCGGATTTATATGTGGTGTTGGCTTCCTTCTCTTTCTTTTGTTCTCTCTCTTCAATGTCTTGAAGCGACTTGTTAAGTGATGATATATTACTCTGGCAGTACACTCAGTTACTCTCAAAAGGGGAGAATCCAAGGCTATAAATCTTCCCGCAAGTCCTTCTATCAGTGTCTCCTCTTGTAGCTGCCTTCCGTAGGATTTACAAGCTGTTGCAGTACAGCCAACGGACCAACAGCTTTGCTGCGAGAATTTATACGAATGCTGCTTTAATCCATATAAGTGAATTATATGAAAAGAGGCTCCGATTTTTCCCTCAATCCTGCCATGCAAAAAAATTTTTTTAAAAAAATCCCTCTGCAAACTTTTAACCTACTCTCAACGCACTCCGTATACACCAAGGAGAAAAATGGCAAGAAATTGATGCAGCCAAGAAAGTAACCCAGAATCTTGGGTAGTCTTAAATGTGGACAGTTTGAATGACGGATTTATTTTGACAGGATTTTCTGCAAGCCAGAAAGGGTTGATTGAGTACAGAAATTGTGACATCAAACCACCCCTTTTTGCTGAAATCATTTTACATTCCAGGATTTTTTTACTGCTGAATCCTGTGATTTTTCCTCTCTGCGGCCTGCAAACATTCCAAATTACTCACGAAGGTGACCCAGGATTACTCAGTATTGTTTTTTTTTAAATCCTTTTTCAAAATAATGCATGGACATGTTTTTTTCTGTCTTACCTATGTGGTTGGACAACAATTGCGTACTTTTAGAAGGAAATGCAGTGGGGCCTCCAAAAATGTCATTACACCCACATTTTAAACAATGCCTCCTCACTTGAGCCATGGTGGCATTTTATCTTTCTAACATCAAGACATAAAATGCACCGCTATGCTGAAATAAACAGTGGAAAACGTCATCAGCAAGAAAAGCCAATTTTTCAGACAATCCTCACTTGGAGCAGATTAAGTTTTCGGTGAACTCAGAAATGTGTGTTGCATTCAAAAGGATTTTTATGCCTAAAATTGTACATGTTGGCACACCAGGGTTTCTTGTCCTACTGAAAATTGCAAACTGAAAGCAACAGAAAGAAAACGTCCAGAAATCTTTCATTTTTTTTAGGAACATTTTCTCAAACAGTGTGTGTGTGAAATTCCTTGGAGTTGTAAAATATAGTTCCTATCAACTTTTTTTTTTTTTTTTTTGCACAATTTGGTTTTCTCTGCACATTTTTTTCTGCAAAAAAAAACACAAACAAACCCAGATCTAGGTGTGACGGGACAGAAATAGCACCTTGCTCCCAGGGGTGTGCACCACTCACATCTGCATTTCAGGTTTTTGCACGCCTAATACGTTTAATGATTCTGATACCCATCCTTCATCCATCTCTCTCTCTCGCTCTCTCTCTCTCTCCCCCCCCCCCCCC
>NW_020717392.1:0-12824 GCF_900518725.1 Notechis scutatus | reverse complement strand
CATCCCCGCAGTCATGAGAGGCCAGGCGAGGAGATGCGTGCCTCGATGTGAGTGATGTTGAGTTGGCCACGCCCAGCCAATAACATGACCACCAAGCCACGTCCACCCAGTCACATGACCACCAAGCCACGCCCACCACCTAAGCCACGCCCACCGAACCGGTTGTTAAAAAAATTGAATCCCACCCTTGCCTGGGACCCTCTTCTGAAGGCTGCTTATAAAAGAGGGAAAATGGAGAAGGTCACTTTTAGCTCCAAGGAGGAACTGAGGTTTCCCAGCCTTGGTTGCTCAGGTCGGAGGAAGAACCGTCTCAGATACCCTGCAATCAACGCCCCGTCGGAAAAGGAGACACAACTTGGACTTGACAATCCTTATCTTGTCTCCTTTTTGTCCGGCTTCTTGGGAAGAAACAACGGGCAATCTGCACATGCCCAGACACCTCTTGGTTGACCTTCCTTTGAAAATGTTCCAAGCCTGAACCTCCAACCACTTTAATCTTGGGGAGGTGCCAAGGGGCAAGCCGTTAGTATTTTGGGTGCCTCCGTTGGGAGACAGAGAGAATAGGCTGCCAGCCGTGCCTGAAAATGCTTATTTATGGTGGATTGTCCTTTGTTCATTTATCCGAAGAGGCTGCCTGCCAAGACATTCTGGGTGCCACGGTCTTGCTCCTATTGTGTCCCTGTTTTGTTGTTTGTTTTAAACAAAGCTTGCAAAGATGAGTTATGTCCGAGGGCGATTTAGTACTTTCTGTGCAGAATAATAACATTCCCCCCCCCCCTCCAGCTTCGCTATCTTCATCCTTCTCGATCCCTTTCGTTTATTTATCTAGAATTAAGCCTTTTCGCACCGAAATGGTTCGTCAACCAGCCCCTCTGGGCTTAGCTAGGGGTGCTAAACATGACCAGGCAGCAAACTGAGATTTAAGTTCTTCCAAGGTCAAGAATAAATCCGAAAAATGTTGGAAATGTCATCAGACACCTGGCTCATATTACCATATGTGGTGGACTTGTGCGGACGCTAGAAAATACTGGACTAAAATCCACATGTGGTTGGGAAAAAATGACAAAAAAACTTATAGATTTGAAAGCAGAGATATTTTTATTGGGAATTTTACCGGATACATATAGCAAAGATTTGAAATACCTGATTGTAAATGTATTAACAGCGGCTAGGATTGTATTTGCTAAAAACTGGAAAAATGAGAAAATACCACCGCAGGAGGAAATTATTAAGAAAATATTGGAATGTGCTGAAATGAGTAGATTGACATTTGAAATTAGAGAACAAGAGGATGAACAATTTTATAAAATTTGGGACCTTTTCTATCAATGGTTAGATAATAAAATACAACAATGAAATATGTAGATTTGTAGAAAATAATAAATATATAAAGTTGTAGGTATAATAAAAAAGTACATCTTTATATATTTATTATTTTCTAAAAATCTACATATTTCATTGTTGTATTTTATTATCTAACCATTGATAGAAAAGGTCCCAAATTTTATAAAATTGTTTATCCTCTTGTTTTTAGGATAGATTTGGTAGGATAATATGAATCTGTTATAAAATAAACTAAGTAAATTATGGTTATCTTGTAAAATATGAATGAATAAAACTATAGTCAAATGATTGATTAATAATGATACTAGGGTATTCAATTTTTGATTGAAAATATGAGATTATATGCAATGTAACTGTAACTGAAGACTACGAAATGGATGCACAAAAAAAATTTGTAAACCAACCGGCACGCTGCTTGTATACTTATGAAAGAAAGTTGGATGTTTTTATGTTTTGTTTGTTTCTTTTTGTTTTTAAAAAACCAATAAAATTTACCAAAAAAAAAAAAAATCTTCCAAGGAACGGACGGGATGAGGTTTGCCAGCAGCTCTTCGCACCTGCTGCTTTATCCAGCCCAGATCCAAATGTTGAGCTGATAGTTTTCCCTCTCTCTGGTTTCATTGAGTATCAGGACAACTTAAAGAATCATCTTCGGATCTTTGCTTGTGAGAATTTCCAGAACTTGGACATCTGTGCTTCAGGCTCCTCCTAAATCGAAGTTTGTATTTGTTAGCCGCAGTGAGCATCATGTTACTTTCTCCCTTTGCAAAGTGGTTTCCCAACTGCCACCATAAAGGGCATGGCTGGCACTGTATTTAAAAATAGATGTGTGAGAGGTAAGATCCAGTGTGCCGGCTCGGCCATCTTCGGCTTGGCGCCTTGCTAGCATCCTGCCACCAACTGTTAGGGTGGAGGGAAAGGAGAGCAAATGGTAATAAACGTGCATAGAGCAGATATGGGAAATCGGGAAGGGATGCTGACATCTTGATGGAGACCAGGTATGCACCAGAAGCAACTCGTGCCAGTTTTCAAGTTTTTGCACTCAAGCCTTGTGGATGTTCGGACTATCTTGGTTGGTGTTTGGAGACTCTTTGTGTTTGAAATATTTCTTGGCAATTTTATCTAGTGTTCTTGGCAGCCTTGCACCACCTTGGCAAGGCTCATTCTTATCAGAGACAATTAATTTGAAACCGCCTTTTAACCGGGAAGGAACGGGATTCGTAAAGAATCATTAAAAGGTTTTGCTGTTACCTCTGCTTCGTGTTTGTTTCCTCGGAACAAGGTTTGGGTCAGAACATTGACAGAGTCTTTTTCCTCTTCTTCGTCTTCTCGCCTTCCAGGGCCGCTCCACCCGAAGCAGTGAATTTCAGTGTGAAACATTCACAAGACGTCAGTGTTGAAGTCATAAGCCGCGATCAGTCGGACTTGGCCCCCGCCAACGGAGCTAAACAATGGCTGCTGGACCCCGCCACATTCCTGCAGATCCAGATGACCCAGCCTAGCGTGGAGACCAACGATAGCAAAGTAAGATCCTTTCCCAACCATGGTATGTCTGGATTATTAGTTTAAACGGGGTCATAACATAACAGTTTGTTCAGTGACTGTTCAAAGTTACCACGGCACTGAAAATAGTAACTTGGGACCGTTTTTCACACTTACGACCATGGCAGTATCCCCATGGCCCTATGATCTACATTCAGACTCTTGGCAATTGACTCATATTTATGACGGTCACGCTGTCCTGGGGTCGGGCGATCCCGTTTTTCGAACTTCTGACCAGCCAAGTCAATGGGGAAGCCGGATTCACTTAACAAACATATTACTAGCTTGCTTATCAACTGCAGGTGTTCGCTTAACAACTCTGGCCAGGGAGGTCGTAAAAAGAGGCAAACTCACTTTACAAACTCGCTTAGCAACAGGAATTTGGAGCTCAATTGCGGTTGTAAGTCAAGGACTATCTTTTATCTAGTTGTTCCTGGATCTTGGTGGAATCTCATCCCCAGGAATTCGCAAGGACTGGACCACTAAACAGCATGCGGTTTTAAGAAGATTTTTAAAAATTTTATGCTTTTATTATTCATTTGATTGTTTTATCATAGTTGTGTGATTGTGCTGGTCCATGCACAGAAATTGCCCATCCTGATGTAATAGGGGACATGATTCTGGAGCAGAGGTTTTTTTTTAATATCCCAAAAGTGCTTTTTCAAGCGGAAACTGGTTTGTGCTGGTTAGACAGTACATAGTGTGCTGGTTAGACAGCATAGTTAGTTGGGAATGGAAGCTGTCCCCTTAAGGGAATGCCTTATGGGAAATGTAGTTCATGCCTCATGGGAGATGTAGTTCATGTCCTGTGGTCACATCTATAATCCTGACTGGTCACTGAATTGACCTCTGGTTGGGTTGGGGGGAGTTTTGGTCATTCTTACCTGGACCCCAACATCATGCTGGAGTTTTCCCTTGCTATATCGTTATGGGATGGAGATAACCCTATTTTCACACTATGAAGACGACAACGCAAAAGATGGGACATTAGATGAATCTCAGCATAACTGTGAGTTATACCTTGAGGATGCCTGATATAACCCCATAAAGTAACTTTGTATGGAAGCCTTTGTAGTGTTGAGAGGCTTATATCCTAGGAATTTTGAGAATCTAAGATTACTTGGGACAAGAAATGGTTTTTCTTTGAAGACGTTTCGCTTTTCATCCAAGAAGCTTCTTCAGCTCTGACTAGGAAGAAGAGCTGAAGAAGCTTCTTGGATGAAAAGCGAAACGTCTTCAAAGAAAAACCAGAAAGTCTACTTGCCTGTTGAAAAAAAATCACCTTTGGGACAACCAAGACCTGGATGACTGAGAATCTCCACAGACATTTCTCTGTTAATGTTTTAACCTCATTCTTCCTTCTTCCTCTCTAGGTAACCATAGGATATTATGGAGAGAATGACAAACACCCTATAAATCAGGCTGGCATTTTTCTAACTGGCATAGGTGAGAGTCTTCCTGTTCCCTTTATTTGGTTCTGTCTGGAAATCCTCTATCCCCTCGCAGAGTATTATTATAGCTTTAATTTTAAAAGCCATCTGAAGCTGAGCAGAAGGCCTTGCTTTCCTTACAGATCAACAAGCTGCTCTCTGCTCTTAAATTATCTCCAATTAGTAAAATATTCTGGGCCTCTTGGATTTAAAAAAAGCGTCTACGTGTTGAGCTCGGCTGGCGGTTTGCTCTAGTTTGTTCTTCCTCTCTTTCAATTTTTGAAGCCCGCCAAATCTTTTCCTCTCTAGGAATCTCCTTGGACGTTGACGCTGACCACGATGGTGTGGTGGAGAAGAACAACCCAAAGAAGGTAAGCGTCCAGATTCCAAATCTTTCTTGGTCAGAAATGTCTCTGGAATAGTCCTTTGGGAGAGATTCTTGGCTTACCTGGCCCTTCAAAGGGGACACACCTGTAGGTTTGTATTTCACAAGCCTAGATGTGAAACGGTTAATATTTCTATCAAATGGAGCCAAGCAAGGACTTCTCCCCCAAAAAAATTGTCGCATGCTTACTCAAGTTTAAATTGAAAATTACATCCCTGTTGCTTTGTGAGTGTTTAGATTCCCTTTTGGGGGGGTCAGAGGTGTCCTCTACCACTGATTTTAATTAAGAGGCAAAATTTTAGCCAACACTCCTTTTTTTTTCTGCAAACAGTATAATTTGCCTGCTCTTTCTCCCCCTCTGGGGGTTCACAGCACCTTCCTCTCATTTTGGTTCCTGGGGGGGTGGGTGCAGTGTTGTGAGATGGGTGGGCCTGAGGTTAGGGTCCCTGGTCCAGAGGAAACCCCCACACACACACAGCTTCCCAAAAAACTTTATCCGCAAGCAGGAAGCCTTAGGGGGACAGGTTCAGCTGAGGTCATTCTTTCCAGCCTGCAAGGTATTCAGACCACTTCTTGGCAAAGGTGCCTGTTTGGTCCCTTGTGTGTAATTTGGCATCGTTCCCCAAGGCTACTCCAGGTCCCCCGCTGAGACAGTTAATTCCCTCGGTTGGGTTACTGTTCTCTCTCTCTCAAATCTCTTTTTTTTCTTTTGGGCTAAGATACCTGCAGAAGCTGAAGCAGAAAGGGGCAACGCTCCCCTTACCTGGTCTCCAGGTGTATCCATACCAGGAGGGTAGAGAGCCAGGGAGATGAGTTGCCTGTATAGAAATTAGATTAATTAATAAATACGGGATTCAGGAAGTCTTCTGAACATTTTGACACCTTATCTAATATTTGGAAGTGCCTCAGGCAAGCACCTCCCGATAAGGAAGAGGAGGAGGAGGAAATGATGTATTTATTCATTGTTAATGTTTATTAAATTTCTACACTACCCCGGTCTCACCTAAGTGACGCCGGGAGGTTCAGAATAGCATCATGAAAACTGCATAATTGCAAAACATCAAAGCCTAGCTTTAAAAAAGGGAGTTTAAACTGAACGAGAACTTACACGTACAAATAAATTGGGGAATGCACAATATTAAGACTTGCAAGATGGATAGAATTTAGAATAGCTCCATGAAAGTAAGTTTTAACTTTCCTGTGGAATTGATGGCCTGGGCTGGTTTAGTCGTGGGGCTGATAGGGTGGGCAAGGACTGGACATAGATAGAATAATAGATTGTATGCAAGACGGTTTCCTTAAATTTTGGCCCTTTTCACGTGGTTCTGGAGCACACCAAGTGTTGGAAACATGACTTCCTAATGACAGTGTGAATTCTTTTAATGTTGACCATGAATGGAATCCAGAGGAATCTTTCTCAATCTTTCTTGGCTCATCTCTCATGTCGTAGAGAAATACCTTTTGCCCGAATCTACCTGCTTAAAGGTGAAATTCTGCCCTTCTAGGCTACGTGGACCTGGGGCCCTGACGGCCAGGGTGCCATCCTGCTGGTTAACTGTGACAAAGAAAATCCATTCAGTAGCACGGAGGACTGTCAGGATGAGAAAGTATTTTCCAAGGAAGGTACAATACAATTGATCTCTCTGGGGACGTTCTGGAAATTGAAAAACTGATAGAAATACATTTTGCAGATCACCCTCTACTGCACAGCACATGAAATACGGTTCTAAATGCAGCCAGATGTTTTCCGGTCACAAGCTAACAAGGAGAAGAAAAATGGGTTTGAGTGTAAAGCCCCTGTAATTTAGTAAGACGAAAAAGGTCAACTTTAAAGCAGAAGCCCTAATGCCGACACGGTTCGTATTACATTTCAAAATAAAGTCACGCACATCGCTTAATTAAATAGAAAAAAAGAAACAGGCTTTAGTAAGTGAGTAAAACGGCCTTGCGATGTGTGTTGTAAAGACATCAACGGGAAAAAGGGTTTGTGTCTTAAGCAGAAAACTTGAATTCTTGTAAGGAAGCTGCAATAAAAAAAAAAAAGATTTGACAAACTTATAGAAAAGGCCAGCCCTGAGTTAGAGGAAGGGGTGGTGATATCTAAGAAAAGCTAAATGGATTTTCTGAGAGGGGCAGAAGAATGGAGGCAGGAATTCGGGCATGGGGGGAAATGCCATCCTGAGTCCCTGTTCTGACCCAACCTGGGTCCAAGAGAGCAAACACAAGACAAAGGCAGCAGCCCCCCTCCCCTTTTAAGGTTTCATCCACGAATTCTGTTTCTTCACAGATAAAAGGCTGCTTCCAACTAATTAGCTCCGACAAGAAAGAGCCTGGCCAAGTTGTTTGTCAAGGCTGCCAAAAACCCACAGATAAGAACTAATTTACAAGATTCACGAACTAAGATGTCCACCAGTTGAGCTTCAGAGCTTCTTTGCTGTCTGCAAAGAACGCTTTTCCAAACCTGGCTTTTTATCCTCTTGAGGGAGGGGCCATTACCTTGCAGCCTTACTCCCGAGTCACCCGTGCTGCTGTAATTGTTCTTTCCTCCGAGTAATCCTTCGTGCATGCGCACTTGGCACAGGCTCCTCGGGAACCTCCTCATCGCTGCTGCCAGCCCCCACAATCTCTGAAGGCAGCAGTCCACTCCCTGATGGTCCTGGCCCGTCATCTGAGTCCTCGCTCTCCTCCGCCGTCCCCACCTGCTGCCAGCTAACCACAACAGTCCCTGGCGTATCCTGCCTGAAGCCTTTGAAAATTGGGCTGCGTGAGTCCCATCAGGCCACGTCTTGAGTCTGCCCCCAAGGGCTTGTCATGTGTTTTGAACCAAAAAGAATACAGGTAGTCCTTGACTTACGATCACGTTGGAGCCCCAAATTTCCCTTCCTAAGCGAGACATTTTTACGCCCTTTCTCGCCTCCGCTGTTAGTGGTTAAGTGGCTTCCCCGTGGATGTGGCTTGTCAGAAGGGATCACGTGACCCTAGGACACTGCGACCGTCATAAATACGTTGCCGAGCGGCTGAATTTTGATCCTGTGGATGCTGCCACGGTCGTCAGTGTGAAAAACGGTCCTAAGTCACATTTTTTTCAGTGCCGCCGTTGTAACTTCGAATTGTTGTTAAGTCGAGGCCTGCCTGTATGGGAAACGGCAAAGCTCAAAGGGGCAGCCGGATTCAGACAGAATTGGAGGTTGGCAGAAGCTAAGCCACGAACTGGAGGCTTTCAAGAATAGACTGGACAATCCTTTGAGTGGGTATAAGGTTTCCTGTCTTGAGGAGGGGGTTGGATGAGAACAGGGGTCGCCAACCTTTTGGACCTCAGGGACCACCAAACTCATAATTTTAAATCCCAGGGACCACTAACTGGTTCTGTGGCCGTGGCCTAATTTGTGGGTGTGTCTTGGTGGTCGTGTGACTGGCTGAGCATGGCTTGTATGTAAATATTATAAATATTGATATAAATATTGAATTTTTTTATTAAAAAAAGAACAACTTTTACCCAAAATCAGGCAAAGTAGGCAGGCAGATTGAGTTGCTTGCAGAATCATTCAGTGATCTATCTATCTGCCATCAGGCAAGCTCAGTCTGTCACATAAAATTTGCTTGCAAGCAAACTCATAAAATTTGCCAGCAGGCGAACTCACAAAATTAACTCACAACACACCATGTATGTAAATATTGAATTTTTTTATAAAGAGCAAAGCAGGGAGGCAGATTGAGTTGCTCACAGAGTCATTCAGTGATCTATCTTATCTGCCATCGGCTAGCTCAGTCTCTCAAATTTGCTTACCGGGAGTCTGCATTGAATAATAGAACCTTCAGTCCTAAGGGAGGTTCGGCTGTGCTTAAAAGCAGAGCCGAAGACCTAAAGACTAGCTAGAAAGCAAGAAATCCAACCGTTTCCTGCTTTCTAGCTAATCTAAATCTCCTGGCACAGCAGAACAGATGATGGTCGGAAAAAAGGAAAAATAGCAATTTAGCAGGCAAGGAGTGAGTGGGCCGGAAGGGTTCCCGCAGGCCACGTGGGCTGCGCAGCCTGGATTAATTGCTTTGGGAGGGTGGTCTGGGAGTGAGATTTCTTCTGCGGCCCACCAAAATTTTCTCACGGCCCACTAGAAGACCTCTGAGGTCTGCCCAGCGTTTTGATTCCTCCACGCGGCCGTCGGCGCTTTCTCTCCAGGAAGATGCTCTTTCTAAGACACCACCATCCCTTTAATTTCCCTCTTCTTTCTTGGGCTTCGAATACCCCCAGATCTGGAGGACATGTCCCGGATGATCTTAAGAACGCAAGGCCCAGGCCGGCTTCCCACTGGCTACGAGATGGTTCTCCACATTCCACTTTCGGACTCCGACAAGGTCGGCGTTTTTTACCTGCAGAGTAAGTGCCTTTCCTGCTTTCCCTTTGCATGGCGAAAACTACATTTCTAGCTTTTTCACCCTGGTGTAAAAAGAAGCCCTCAACCAGGACCATCCAAGACCTGGGTCTCACCCCCAAGACTCCCTTGCAGAGGTGGTCTTCAGCAGGTTCTGACCAGTTCTGGAGAACGGGTAGCGGAAATTTTGAGTTGTTCGGAGAACCGGCAAATACCACCTCTGACTGGCCCCGCCAACCCCATCTATTCTCTTCCTCCCATTGCGTCCTTTGGGTCTCCTTGGTTGCCCTGCACAGGAAAATGGAGCTGGAAAGCAGGTGAGTGAAGTGGGGAGGGAATGGGGATATTGCAGTATATCCTTCCCCTGCCATGCCCACCAAGTCATGCCCACAGAACTGGCAGTAAACTTTTTTTGAATCCCACCACTTCTCCGCAAAGACCGGTCTCCATTTCCTAAATGTAAGGCTAGAGGACACTTATGACCATTTCTGGTTGCTGAGATTCTTTAAATGAATCCAGCTTTCCTCATTTGAGTTTACTTGTGGGAAGATGGCTAGGAAGGTTACCAATGGCTCTGGGACTTTGCAATTGTTGTAAATACAACAGCAGTGTCCCAATTTTAATCCCGTGACTATGATGATCCTGCAACGGTTATCAAGGTGAGGACTGGTCGAAAGTCCCCTTTTTTGGTCCTGTTGTAACTTTAAACGGCCGCTAAATAAATGGTTATGTCAAGGACGACCTGCAGCCCACAAACGAGAGTGTGTCCGTTTCTACTTCTTGCCATAAGCAGTAAGTCCCACGTGAAGGTTGTGCTTTTTCCATCCTTTTAAGACGCTTTCCCATAATTTTAAGAAAATAAAGTCGATCCAAGCTTCACTTTTCCTTAAACAGAACCCCAGATTGACACCGCCCACAGCCCTGGTATAGTTCCGAGCCAGCATTTTGGCTTCAGGGGCCATCATGGCTTGTTCAGGGTTACGATGAACTCAAGTGTTAGATCTTGGCTTCAGGGGAGCCCCGTGCCTTCTCTTCCTTTTCTGTCCTCCAGATCCGTTCTTCGGCCAGCGCTACATACACATTCTGGGCAGGAGGAAGTTGAGCCACGTGGTGAAGTACACGGGGGGCTCGGCCGAACTGGAGTTCTTCGTGGAAGGGCTGCGCTTCCCGGACGAGAGTTTTGACGGACTCGTCTCCATCCACGTCAGTCTGCTGGAGCCGATGGCCGAGGTTGGTCTCTGGGCAGAAGGTGGTTGGGTGCCAAGGGTGGTCTCGGTGTCTCTTTCGTCCTCCATCCCACCTCACTCTGGAAATTAACCATTGGAACAGCTTTGCCTCCAGAAATTGTGGAGGTTTTTAAGAAGAGTCTGGACAGTCACTTGTCTGAAATAGTATTAGGTCTCTTGCTTGAGCAGAGGGCTGGACTAGAAGACCTTCAAGGTCCCTTTCCAGCTCATTCATTCTATTGAGTATTGAGTCCATCCTGCTTTCCTAGCAGAGCTGGGGCTGAAATGACCAGGTGAAAAATCACGGCTTTCAATTTAACCACTGTTTCACGTGCCCTTTTCGGCCACCTCCTTCCAACACAAGAGTTACAACCTTAAATTATGCCGTCTTCGGCCTGATCTAAGTATGGTATATAAAATCATACATTGCAATGACTTACCTGTCAAGGAATACTTCAGTTTCAACCATAACAACACAAGAGCACACAATAGATGCAAACTCAAAGTAAACCGCTCCAAACTCAATTGCAGGAAATACGACTTCAGCCACAGAGCGGTCAATGTCTGGAATACTCTACCTGACTCTGTGGTTTCTTCCCCAAACCCCAAAAACCTTTAACCTTAGACTGTCTACTATTGACCTCACCCCTTTCCTAAGAGGTCTGTAAGGGGTGCACATAAGCGCACCAACGTGCCTACCGTCCCTGTCCTATTGCTTCTTTTATTTTTCTTATATGTACCCATTTCATGTATTCATAACTATATACTTATACCTATTATCTTGTAGGCGATTGACAAATAAAATAAATAAAATAAAATAAAATAAAGGAAAGGAAAGGAAAGGGGAAAGAAGGAAAGGAAAGAAGGAAAGGAAAGGAAAGGAAAGGAAAGGAAAGGAAATAAAGAGTTGTGATTTTACAGTTTGACTTGCCAGTCCTTTCCCCTACAGTGCCACCCCTCCTGGGCCGATGGGCACATCTGCTTTCTCCCTGCCAAGCTGGGCCCTATACCCACCTCCAGATGATTTTAGACTCCTATCAATCAAGCCAGGGATGGAGGCTGTTTTTACATGACTGCCGGGGGGGGGGGGGGGTCGCCTTCTCGGGTTGCCGGCCTGCTCGAAATACCACCTGGGGCTCTTTCTGGGAATCCCTGCCTAAAAATGCAAATTTCATTAGCCTAAAAATGCAAATTTCATTAGCCTTGTTCGGCCCGTTGGGCGTCTCATTTCTAGCTGCCCAGCCTCCCCCGTTTGCCCTGGGGTGACCCTCCCGCCAGTTTGCCCAGAAGCTTAGTCTGCCTCCACTCCCTCACTGTTTTCGCTCCATCATCCAAAGGCCGGCGGTTTTCAATTTCTTCTACCAATTAGCCAATTAATTACGCCTGCAAGATGAAACCCTGCCTGGGAGCCAATGGGCTATTTAGTTATTCATTTGTGTTGGACGCCTGCCTCCTCTGAGCAGCTTGCTTCTGCGTTTTTTCTTTCTGTCAAATAACAAAAAATGTGAGTTTTTTCATATATATATATATATATATATATATATTTTTAAAAACAGATTCTGTCCTGTTCTGTTTTTCCAGGAATGCTTGAGGATAGAAAGCCTCCAGTGTTGCGTTGATTTATTTATTTTGCTTTTTAAACAAATGTTCCGGCAGGGTATTCCACAGACCCCGATCTTCACCGACACGGTCGTTTTCCGGGTCGCGCCTTGGATCATGACCCCAAACATCTTACCCCCAATCCGCGTCTTTGTGTGCAGGTAAAGGACCGAAAGGAGCAATGGTGGAGTTCCAATTTTTTTTACTTCCTGTTCTGTGGGTGTGGCTCGGTGGGCGTGGCAGGGGAAGGATATACTGCAGAAGCCCCCTTCCCTCCCCACCCCACTAACCTGCTTTCCAGCTCCGTTCTCCTGGGCAGGGCAACCAAAGGAGACCCAGCCGATCAGCTGAGACTCAATGGGAGGCAGAGAATAGAAGGGGTTGGTGGGGCCAGTCAGAAGTGGGATTGGCCGGTTCTCCAAACTACTCAAAATTTCCGCTACCGGTTCTCCTGAACTGGTCAGAGTTCAAGAAGGTTGACTTACGACCAGTCCTCGCACTTATGACCGTTGCAGCATCCTCACAGTCACATGACCGAAATTCAGGCGCTTGGCAATCAGAATATATTTATGGGGGTTGCAGCATCCCGGATCATGTGATCGTTGATTGGCGGCCTTCCTAGCCAGCTTCGGACCGGCAAAGCCGATGGCAGGGAGAGCTGAATTTGCTTAACGACCATGTGATTCACTTAACAACTGCAGGGATTGGCTTAGCAAACCATGCCTCCCACCCCCAAAGGTCGTAATATCAGGCATGACAATAACCGCAAAGCGATAGGAATTCTGGACTTACTAAAGGACTACCTGTGTATGTCATTTGTGCCTATGTCATTAAATTTATATATGGCCACCCACCTCAAGTAATGACCCTGGGGGGGGGGGGTTAGCAAACTTAAATCCCGTCACTTACACAACTTCTTTCTTTCTTT